>JAIKVB010000406.1:0-27454 GCA_024679045.1 Phytophthora brassicae | reverse complement strand
ATTGTTGTGTGCTAACTGAGATCATTACTAACGGATTTCTGTATATTACAATACCACATGTCCCTCCGTGCTACCGCATCCTATGCGCTACAGAATTCTTGAGTGCACATCCAATCCATGCAAGTTATTTGTCCCGGGATTGAAGTGCAAGTGGAGAGGCAAGGTGACTACGTGTAGCCAGACTAATTTAGCATCAATTTACGAAGAAGGTCGGCATCTCTCTCAAACCAGAGATCAGCCATTCCAAGCGTTGAAGAATGCCCACAAACAGTACTGCCAACGCATGGTAACTGAAGGCCTTAAGCCACTTCGAATCCGCAACGGCTTGCAAAACCAATTCAAGCTCAAGTCTGATGAGCTCCCTAATTTAGCTATTGTACAGAATTTTGTGAACAATTTTGCGAAGACCAAGCTTGCGAGTCATGATCGTGTGCAAGATATTGCTTCGCTAGTGCGGGAAAGGTCGGACCCGTCGTATACGGATGGTATCAACGCGCCTATCACTTGTACGGGTAGCTACGACGGTGATGGCAAAGCGGACCCTGGCAACGGCACCGACGAAAAACCATTTGTTGTGGGGGTAACGACAAAAGCACTACTGCGCCGAATGGATCGGTCACCGGAAAGTTATATCTTTCACACAGATGCAACTTACAAGCTATCTCAAAAGGGGTATCCTGTTCTAGTTATTGGAATATCTGACCGGTGTCGAACGTTTCATCTCGTAGCGTTCTGTATTTTATCGCAAACGAATCATACGGTATACGCGGCTGCTCTTGCAGCTTTCAGAGACTGTACTTACAAGTAATTGGAATGCCGGTGCAACTGGCATACGTCATGGGAGATGCAGATGTGGACAGTTTAACGCACTGCAAGAAGTATTTGGTACTTCTACCAAATTCAAATTTTTGATGTGCTTTTTTCACGTTCTGTTAAATGTGAACAAGCGATTGAAAGCTATTCCTGATGTAACAGCAGCAAGTATCAGACGTGACATCTATAACATACACTTTTCTACCTCTCGAGAGGAGTTTTTACGTTTGGCTGATGAAGCTCTCAAGAGATGGAGATTACTCTCAGATGCCCCCGGATTTGCTGCATATTTTAAAAAAGAGTGGTTTGACAAGCGCTATATCTTGTGGCAGTGCTGTTGGACGCTCCCCGGGTTTGCAACGACAAACAACCCGGTAGAGCAGTTCAATAGACATATCAAGCAGCACTACTCGCTGCACCGGAAGCTCAAGATGGGTACACGGATGCTTCTTTTATTTCAGTGTGTCACGAGTGAGTCGATAAATGCGAAACCATTCCGGGACAGCCCGGAAGCTGCAGCAACACTGGTTACACGGATGCGAGAGCTTGCGCGAGAAAATCTTCTCGTTGAAAATTTAGAACTTCAGAACGGCGGCGGTGGTGTCGTGTTCGTATTTGCTGCACGGGCCAAACGAGTGCGTGTGCCCTCTAAGAGGCGCACTGAAGAGTTTTTGGCTGTCACTGCGCAGCTCGGTGCTAACTATGCGCTGATGGAAATTGAAGGGCAGCCTGTTACTGGATGGCCAGTGGACGTAGTGCATCGTTCCTGTAGGTGCAAATTTTGGCATAAGTTTGGGTATTGCGTACATTTACTTTTTGCAATGCAACCGTCCACTCTATTGGACTCTATGGGACATGAAATTTTGTCCAACCGCGCAATTTCGCGAAAGCGCAAAAGAAACAAAGCATTACCTGTAGGCCGTCCCCCTCACAATGGACCAGCCTTGTCGCGTGAGTGAATAATGTTGCACAATACCAAAGTGAGAGAAAAGTTTAAATAAATTACATAAGTACATTTCAGAAGCTTGGTTTGCATTATATTGTACAAGCATATTAAGTTACGCACAACTGCTAGGATTTTCGCGGATCTCGGAAAGAGAAGCTGAATATTGAATTTCCTCATAAAAGAATTGAGAAACTGGTACACAGCAGAACTCTTCTCTTCGAATCTCGGGCACGTTCCCGTTTTACTTATTCTTCGATATATGCTTTATCCCGAGTGATTTATTTAGCGATTTGGCCTATATTATAAAGAACAGCAAGTTTACAATCAACTCAACTGTAAAGATTTTTTGAATCCTAGAGTTAAAAAACCTTATACTGTAGACCTTAGCTCTAACGATGCTTTTAGGCGGAGCTGGACTTCACAGTTTGCCGGGCACCTGCAGATCTGACATTTAATACCATAGCAACAACATTAGACATTCTTCACCACCACCAGCAGCCCTACAGTCTACTTTTGCACCGTGCGCACCTATGCCAGCTACGCGGAAGCTCTGACGTTGCTTTTAGGCGGAGCTGGACCTCAAAATTTGCCGTGCACCTGCATTTAATAACATAGCATCAACATTAGACATTATTCACCACCAGCAGTAGATCTACAGTCCACTCATGCACCATGCGCACCTATATCAGCTACGCGGGGCCGCTGTCGATGCTTTTACGTCGAGCTGTGGCCTCGAGTCCGTCAGGGTGCTGTGGCCGCCGTTGCTGGTTTCTTTACCTATGCCGAAGTTGCTATATGAGGTGGTAGTTGCTAGTTAAGTAGGTTGCTGGTTGGGAATGGGCGTGGCTAGTTGGGTTTCTGTTTCCTGATTGGCCAGAAGGCCGTGTGGATGTCTTGTTGCTGTACTGGGTGTGGATCCGTCAGAATCTGTGTGATTTGCAATATATTTGTGTGAAACTACCACATTCTTATGTGAGGGCACCAAGTCGCGTGTGAACCCACCACACGCTGATGTGAAATAACTGACTTTGTGTGACAAAATCAGAAGAACATGTGATTCTACCCGCTCGTCAACTAAACAATAATTAATAGTCAGTGTCATTCTCGCTACCGGTGGCATTCAGACTCGACGGTTCGTCGCCCTCTGCATCTTCTCATCCTTCATCGTTCTCGTCATCTTCTTCGCTTTCAAATTCATGACGCTTGCGCTTCTTGCCCCCACCCGCGAAGAACCATAAGCGCAATCTGAATTTCTCGAAGAACATCGCTCGTATAAAACGAATCCTTCGTGAGAAAATAGCAACTTAACTGCATTGGAATGGTCAATACTGCATCGAAAACAATCTACTTTTGGACGTACTTTTTAGCGATTTGACTTCGCGCGGTAATAGGGACGCCTTTCTCAACGTACGCAGTGTTAAATTTGAGCAGTCATATCCCATATTTCCGGCACGTCCTTTATCGTTCACACAAGCTTGAATCTGCACGGCTCCGTTCAGTTGGAGAATACTATGCGGGCGACCACTGGTTCCTTCTTTTTTACAGGTCATGGCCAGGTATGATCACATCGAGGTCACGCACAAAACAAAGCAAAAACAACATATGCGCAAAATACTCATGCGAATACACATATGGTTATGTGATACAGCAGTCCTTGGAATCTGATATATAAACCCTTCTCTGCATTAAAAGTATTTCAGCTTAATATACGATCGTTAAGACTTAAATTTGAATTTCAGCTTAATTTTTCCAATAGGATGAAGCACTGTTTTAAATTTGATGAATATAAAGTTATCTGCATTAGAAGTATTAGCAGAAAGCTGAATCGTTGATATTTATTATTGGCTTCAGCGTAATTATTCCGACATGAAGCCGGGCATAATTTTGTGGTCTATCTCGAAAGGGGTCGTGAGTACCTTAGGCCTTAGAGATGACTTTGTTTGACAGAAAAAAAGAACTTAAACTTAATATAAAAAACGTGTTGTTGCTTGTTGTTGTTAGCTTCGAGGTAGATTCACGACTGATTTCCTACTCATGACTGGCAGCTATCCTTTGTTGTTGTTAGCTTCGAGGTAGATTCACGACTGATTTCCTACTCATGACTGGCAGCTATCCTTCCAAATCGCCTTACCGTTCCTCACTTCGTTCCACAGTTCGTCCTCCTCTTCTTTAATTTAGACACCCCTCTCTATTCGGATGCCCCTTATTCTTGTTCAGTTTCATGCCACCCGCCCCTTGCTGGACCTCCGAGATCCACGGAGACTCCATAGTAGTCCAACCGTGCTACCCATCTTAGGCAGTCATCAGTGACGCGATGTCTCTAATTCTTTATACTTGATGAGCCGGATCCTCAGAGCGTTCCATATTCCTGTATTTAGAGGACTCTATCACTTAGCTCAGACAGTTAGCGAGGAGTAGCAATCCATTCTTCTGCAGCGGCCCGTGACAACTCTCCCCGACTTTAGTTGGGCGCCCATGGCCAACCCTCGCTACGTCAGGAACTGTACAACCCTTGCGTTCTTTGTCCGAGAACACACGTCCGGCAATCTGGTCGCTGACTTTCGGAACGACCGATCCTGAACGCTTGCAACTCGTAAGTCAGTCAGGCTCGTTTTCCCCTTCTCGACCAGGTTTCTCTCCCCGACTTGGGCACAAACACCTCGGCTAAACACGTTGTTCCACTTTCCGTATCGTCTCCAGGATGAAACATCTTCTTCAGGCCAGGTTTCCATCTCATTCGACCATCTGCAATCGAGTGTACCGCATAGACAAGAGCAGACCGTTCTTCCGCATCGTGTTTCTTGTACTCCTCTCTCGAATCAGACGAATTCTCTACAGGTAAGCCGTTCCCACGGTAGAGCCACTTTGCTAGCATTACCTCCGTCCCCGTGTCACCGGAACGCTCAGCGCAATGTACCGGACCCTTTTGAAAGAAGGCGTACTCATAGCTAGTATCAGTCTTGGAGATGCGCGAGGGTATACCCGCCATCGAGTCATTCACAATACCCGACTCCGGCGTCATCCCATCATCTACACCTTATATGCTCGTCGCCCAGCACTTCGATTCGTTCAGTTTGTCCAGTTCTGGATTTGTCGCTTCACTCGTGGGCCGTTAATCCTCGTTCGTGCGGCGGAACGTCCTTCCAGGCTCACAGAGCCATAGTCAAATAATTTTGATCTTCTCGATCCTGAAGGGTCGTCTAGACTGACACCTACTTTCCGCAGCACTTCTTCTTCAGCGGCCAGACCGTAGTGTCTGTGTTTAGCAGCCGCGTCCCTCAGACTGACCCCAGCCACCCTCTAGGCGTTCATTCAGGATCCTCGGCTTCGCTCACAGCGTCCTTAGTCCATTATTCTGCCGCCCTGGCATCTTCAGGTCGCTGTTTGAAGTCCCGATCAGCACGCTTGGCCTCGCTAGACGAAGCCAACGTCTTTTCGTACCGATCCAGCCAATACTCAGACGTGGATAGTACTCCCGCGATACTTTCTTGTGTTTGGTGTCTTTTCGTACCAATCCAGCCAATACTCAGACGTGGATAGTACTCCCGCGATACTTTCTTGTGTTTGCGTAGGACGTCCACAGGAATGCTCAGAATTTCGCTCATTTCTCCAAGCGCCTGCTTCCGCTGTCCTTTAGCGTTCTCAGCCATCTTCCTCTGTATCGCTACCTCATCGTGAGGGATTAGACGATCTCCCAACTGCTTCTTATACTCGTCGGGTTCGTCTCGTGCTAGCGAGCACGTCCCTTGCTCGAGTGCCTCAAGTTCGTCTTCTGTGAACAGTCGCCCGTACTTACTGGGTGTCTTCTTCGACTGTCCCTTGAGAACCGTTCCGTCTTCAGCGGCCTCTCCTTGGGTCTCTAGCACATACGAGACCCGTTCCTTGACAGCGATTTCCGCGTCCTCCTTACAATCTTGGAACGTAGAACCTTCACAAGACTCCGACGCGTTCCCAGTTGTTCCCGTTTTCGTCGCAGAGTCCTCGCAAGAACTCTCGATCCGTTCCACTCCAATTTTGACATTCACGACAGCAACTCGTAAAACCTTGTGCCGCGATTCGCAGTCATCGTTCACGTTCATCCCAGGGCAATCCACATCCTTGATGACGTCCATCCGTTCCTTTTCACCGTTCTCATCGACCTTCACAACAGCGTCTCGTATAAACTCACGCCGTGATTCGTCGTCGGCACCGTTCGCGTTCACCCCAGGGCAATCCACATCCTTGATGACGTCAATCTGTTCCTTTTCACCGTTCTCATCGACCTTCACAACAGCGTCTCGTAAAAACGTACGCCGTGATTCGTAGTCGGCATCGTTCACGTTCATCTCAGGGCAATTCACATCCTTGATGACGTCCATCCGGTCCTCAATAAAGAATCACTCACAGATACATTATCATTTTCGCTCTGACCCGCCCGTTCTCGTTAGCCCTGAGACCTGTGCTGTCCACCTCCGGAACGCAATGACGTTCAGTGACCACAGCCACTATTCCGCCCATGCCGTTCCCCTCGTCGACCGACGGGCAAGAGGAAGGAGCGACACTCCTTTTCCCTTCCTCCTGCCCTCTTCATTGCTGGGCTGGCGTCCTTCCGGCGGGTGCTGCCGACGACTTCATCGCGGTCTAGAGTAGATCCTAGACCGAACTCATTATTGGACACTGGGACATCAAATGTTCCGTTCCGCCACATAACAAACAGTTATTGTTGCGACGGTTTTGACGTCCACCACCGTTCCAACCACCACCGTTCCTCGAGGTTGGGTTGGTGCCACATTACATGGAGTAATAACCCGCTTCACCACTTCGGTTACACGTTCTGGTCGCCCGTTCGTGCGCAGGCAACGCCCACACACACGATATCGCCTTCCGTCGTGCGCGTGTCAGGTCCGAGTCTAACACGTGGAGGCACGCGTCCGGCCGTTCCAGAAGAATTGAACGCCATTGGCGTCGGCGCGAGAGCTTTCACGTTCGATCTTCCACGTGGCGATCGAGGCGGAGTAGCCAATCCCTTTTGTTGCTGTTGAATCATCATCATGTTCATCTGTTGCAGTTGTTGCAGCATTTGAGACTGAATCGACGTTCCAGCGACGCTTACCGTTCCAGGCGAGTCGTCTAAGAACTCGTCATCTTCTTCCACTGGTAGGTGCAGATTCTTATAGAGCAGTAGCGCGAATGCTTGTGGAATTTCGGTCAGCATTCTAGAATTCAGCATGGCACGGATTTGCTAATTCCGGATACACTCTAGGAAGAACTCATATCACATGCGTGGCTCGGTATAGTTGAGCGCATCGGACAGCGTGGAGATTCGGTCCCCCATTCTTCAGCAGACTCACCACGGTTCCTTTTGGCAGCTTTGAGGTGGCTCCACATTGGCACGGAGTCTGATAGATAAATCGATTGTGAAAAAAATCTTCAACACGTCGAAGTCCTCAATGCGTGAATTGTACCACCACTCCTGCCCTGACTTGCCATTTAAACATTGCTCGAACGCCGTGAGCCTCATAGCACTGTCCATACCGTTCGTACACTTCTCAAAAGATCTCCAGGACGCCGCAGCTCTCTCACTCGTCGCCGTGTCAGCATGGAACGGTACGATAACATTTTCAGCGTTACGCAACTCGGTCGGGATGCCAACATACGGCTGAGGAGTTCCATAATCCGTTCTCGCCAGGTATGCAGCGGTTGACGTCTGTCCTTGAAAAGGGTAGCCCCCTCCCGCCGAATGCGTTCCACCTTGCGACTGATAGCCGTAGTTAACAATCCCAGCCCCATGAGGCACGGCAACTCAAATAACAGTCAATTATGGAAAGGAGACCTGGTTCACATGTGCGTGCGACTCCTGCTGGAGAGATTCGAAAAATGGCTGCAAATAGCTGACGTCACCAACTAGGTAATAATGCTCGCGCAGATCCAGCCAAAGGAGTAGTCTGGAAGGTGCTAGCTTTAAAAATACATACAGAACTGCAGGAACTAAAGTGATGTTAACATTTTTAAATGTCATAAATCTATATTGAAGAGGCTCTACCTGGTACGAATGAGGAAATTCGCAAATGACTAAAGCCTCGTATGTGAAAGCAAGTGTAAATACCAAGTGTCCTAAACAGTAACGTAGAGTTTGGCGTAATTGTTAAATGAAGATGCTGGAAGATATAATGGCTTTTGGGTAAGACGCTCTGTTCCATGAGCTGGTAAACTGGTCTAACAAGTACATCTGATGCTCAGGGACGGTTGTAATCTTCTTCATGCGTGATAGACGTTACGGGGGGGGGGGGGCGGGGGTGAAGATCGGCACGGGAACCCGCGCAGAGTATTCGGAGGACTCATCATCAACTGAAAGGTCACTGTCCGTGGCACGTCTCTTCGATATGACGGCAGTGGTTCAGGAAATGTCTTCGCACAACCGTCGACTGGATCAGCGATCTGGGACGACTGGAACGAAGCTTGCTTGTTTAGCTAGTACGAATACTACTCAAGGGAGTAGCAACTCAGTAAGAATTGTATGTTTTGTTTTCCGGAGTCGAAGTAACTGGAAACAAAGGGCGAGGCAGGTGGAGATCCTGCTAGGAAATAATATCCTAGTGTATTTGAGTTACTTGTGCAGTAGCTAGTCGATTAGACAGTGAGAGTTAGGGATGACCGTCGCCATCCATCTTTCTTATTAAATAAAATTTACAGTTTTTTCTCAGTGTTTTTCTGCTGGTGTATGCATTATCACCAACCAGGTACAAACCTCTTGGAAATTGTTCAGTAAGGTCACGGAAGCTTCCAGCGCATTCGCTATCGAGTTACCCATCCAACCAGGAGACGTATTTGATACGGCTGTCAATCGTATGTTAAGATCAACACATGCTTGGACACTGATTCCGTAGCGCTGATATTTTCACGAGAAAAATAAAAAAATAAAGGCCACTCGCCCAACTTCATTCCTTCTGGGTACTTGAACATTACATATCCGTGAATATCACCCACACAACCTCGCATAACACCTTATTTGTTTAATTCTTTAAATGCTCGGGGTTACGCTCGAGGCTCTCTTTCAGTGACCAAAATCGTAGCTGGAGGTGGTCATGAGCTTGAATATAACTCATGACATCAAGAACACTAGCATAAAATGCTGAGGTACTCAAACCAGACATCATACGAATATGGTGATACGAGGAACCTGCAATCCAAAAACAAGCGCATCAGGATCTTGTTAACAGGCGAAAGTCGGCAACTCACGCGTGTCGAGGATACCGCAGCTTGTTGGCTTGTAAACTAGGCGCCAGTAGACGAACTAGCCCCCCGCATCCTGGAATTCATGCGATACTACTGTCGAAACTTTCCCTTGTTTAGCAACGACTGAGAGTGGCAACTCCAGTCTAGGTGACGCCTGGCGTCAACTTCTAAGACACAGTCCTCGGTAGTCGAACCAACGAAAGTAAACCACCAAATATAGATTGGCAAGAAGTACTAGGCTCTCATCGACCTTCTTCATTTTTGTGAGAAAACAGGAGTGCGTGCTTCTGTGAAGATATCGACACCCGACGTAACATTTTGCACGGCACATAGCAAAACTTTTGCCATATGATTCAGGAGTGTCATCCGTTGCTCAAAGAACCCTAACCTCTATTGTGAACTGACCAACGATAATCATTCATGGCACAATGACAGTCTGGCAGCCAGGTTAAGAACGAGCCTAAGGCTGCTTTGAGCCTTCTTGCCAGCGTTCTGTTTGCTGACCGTCTTGCTCTCGTATTCCTAGCACAAAAAATAGATATTCGATCCGCGTTTATTCGAGATGCAACGTTCACTGCTTCTACGATGAACAATACATGATGAAGGCATTCGCGTAGTCAAGTATTAGTAATATCTTACTTAAAGAAAATATGACTGCTCTATTATGTAGGTGTTTTAACATCGCTGTTATTTTTACTGGGATAGTATTTAGCCTGAAAGGGTAAGTGCTGGGACAGCCCAAATCACATTAACTGAAGTCGGTAACTAAAGCCGGTATTTGAAGCCGGCAACTGAAACCGGTATTGAAGCCGGTATTTAAGTCTGGCTTTTCCCGTTGTATCCGATTGCTTGTAAAAAAATATTAAAGTGTTGGAGCTGGCTGGCTGGCATCTCGAGCGTCGACTAGGCGTCGGAAAGCTGCGAACCTGTCGAGCTGCTGGTAATGTCGATGGCGCCGTCATGGCGGTGGTCGTGCTTCGAAGTCGAGCCTGTTGTGGGAGCTGTCGTCGGGTAGTGGGAAATGAGGTGTCACCGATTAACCGGTTCGAGTGGCCACGATGAAGACGACCCAGCTCGTAGTGCGAGAAGATGTAGAGCGTGGGAGACATGGACAGGCAGGACTCGAAGCCCGAGTCCGTTGCGGTGACGGCCTACAGCGTGCCGTAAAGTACCACCACGCAATGAACGGCAGACTATACACGAAGTAGAAGACGCGTACCGTCCGCAGGTTCTTGGTCGGCCAGGGCCCCTCAAGCAGTATGTGTAGAAGATGATGAGCACATCACCCGAACCAGCAAGAACCCTGTAGCCAGAAAAATATTCAATGGACATCAGTGAATCATCCTCGTGCCAGGAGGGAACTTCGTACGCACTCATGCGGTCGGCGTTCGCAGCCGGTGGTGGCCATGCTAACGATCACCCCGCCAGAGAAGACGGTCGTGAGCTCGAGACACACGTGTACGAGCGAGAGGAGAAGCGGGATCCGTATTCCGTACGTGGCCTTCTTGCGCTCATGGCGATGCCCATCAACGACGAACACCACTAGCGCGACAGCTTCAGTGATTATTATCGCATTGCGAGCCCCCGCCCCCGCCCGCTTTGAGTTGTAAGGGTGGGAAACGTTTATTTCCACAGTGCCTTTATAAAGATCGACTCAAACTCGACGGCATTTCTAGGTGGAATCCTAGAAAAAGGTCCGACCCAAAGAAACCACCAAATCCGACTTGTGTCCATGGCAAAGTACAACTAGCAACGCCCCCGCTAGCGTGACCTACAAACACAACGCACACAATATTTCTGAGAGCGTTTTGTCCACAATTTGTTTTATTCAGGCAAAGTTGGTTCTATGAAATCATAATCCAGCTCGACGTAACGGTGCGTTCAAAGAAAGTGAGATTCGCGTGCGTCAATATTTGATGATCTCCTATCCAAACGCGAAACAAGGAGCTAAGATTACTGCAATCGTCTCGTTCGTGATCGCACCTTTTCCGAACAAGTCCGAGTGTACTGGAAATATTTTGAATTTGAAAGTGAGGTTCATTAACTTCTTATAAGCTAGCTTAGTGCAGTCGAATGCCCATCCCCTGCTGCGGCCTTGTGCCTGTAGCGGGTGTGAGAGCGTTTACGCTATCGCGACGGTGCTCCCACTGTTCGCTTGATTTACACCGTGTAGCTAGCCTCCTCGGCTCCAGGTGCTTGAATGTGCGTTGTTGTCCAGTGACCTATGTCATCCTGCACAGTTGTGAATATAGTGAACTATTTGTCCTTCGCCTTTACGAGTGAAGGTGCCGTCCAGTCCATTGGGGTATCAGTAGCAAGTGCCATCCTGGATATTTTTTGTGCCGTTCGGTTGCATTCTGGCGATATCTTCGTCCAGCTCTTCATCTTGCGTGATCCTGCCTCTCGTCTCTTTCGCTAATAGACTCCAGCTATAGTCTTGGTACTGAAATGTTTCCTGGTTGCTAGTGCAGTCATGACACTTGCTGTTGTCCCCGGCAACATGTAACGGAGATCATTGGTGCTGCGCGCAAACTCTGAAAGTCTTACGCAGTTCTATTAGTACAACCATTGCTGCGGTCGTCTTTTTTCCTTCGTAAATCCCACTGTGTGCGTGTACTACTTCATGAGTACCCTTGACCATGTGGTACCGCACAACCATGGACCCAGCTCCATATAATGTCGGTATAGTAGAGGTGCCCACTCTGCCGACGACGAACACCACGTATTATGCTCCATTCACCGGTTCGTAATCTGCCAGCCCGCGGCCTTGCGGCCTAAGTGCTGCACAAATAGTTCTGGCGAGAAAGATCTACAGGCGTCTCGTTACCTCCCTCTGTTTCAAGCTCGCTATATCCCAAAACCCTCTTCGGATGCTGTTGTCCAGTCCACCCTCGTGGTATCCACGGGATACATCGTTAGCCCTATCGTAATGAGCTACGCGCCAACACCAACACGCTTGGAAGTAAAGTGCCACCCGAGGGTCCAGCTACTGTCTGTGATCTGCTCTTTCAGGTCACCAACCTTCTTGACTTGTTCCTGGGAACAAGTCTCCATAACGAGTCCTGTGGCCTGCGTGATACCTCGTGTCATAGAAGCCAGTTTAAGGCTGAAGATTGCCTCTTAGAGGTTTTCTGCGCATATACCCGCTGATGTCCATCGTGCTACCATTACGGTCCGAAGAATTTGTGCCGAAGGGCAGAGCCAAAAATGTGGTATATGTCGACATGGGCAACTCGCGCGGACGCCTCGTGGGGGCACCGCAATCCAGCTCGGAGTGGGTCGTAAGCCGTCTACGCATGGTTTTTCAAGCGCAGCATCAGTTGTTCGCCCCTGGGGTTAAGTCCCAGTTTACGTCGAATCCGTCTTCATTCCAGCTTCGTTAAACCACGCTGGGCTATTGAGCTGTGGTGTTTCCATTTCGCCTGGTTCTCGAGCATCATCTTAGTCCACTTGAGTACTTTAGACACCGTTATAGTTTTCTTGCATCCTGCTCGGTTTACTTTCCACCGACAATTTCCCATCCATAAATACGCTATGCGTGCCAGACGCGGGAGTGGATGAACCTCTAGCTTCTGTACTCGTTCCCCAATCGTCAGTTCAATTGCTTCGGATAAGTCCCGGTGGGAATCGACCATAGTGGGGGTCGTGGTCGTCGCACTCTCGGTAGTCCAGCCGTGCAATGTGCGGTGCTGACTCAAGCATCGATGAATCGGTACATGCCCTTCGATATTCGTCGTATACCGGATGCTTCCGTCATGGTTTCCTCTCCTCATAAGGAGAGGATAATTCAGGCTCAAATCTCATGAGGCGCTCCACTTGGCCCTTCAATCCCCGAGTCACCTTGTGGAAGAGTAGGGTTACCAGTAACGCCCGTGTGCGTGTCATCTGCGAGTGCAGCACATCTCTGAGTAAAGTGCCTGCCGACCCTAGCAGCCGAAACATTGTTTTGACCGTAACCACTCTCCCGGGGACGGTGTTAAATCCACTGGACAGATTGCACCTTCCATGGTAGTCACATAGATGCCGGTGGCGTGTGTAATGCTGATACACACGTCTAGAAGTAAATGACGAAGATATCTTTACGTGAATGTAGTTTACACTGTGCACGTTTTTCATATTTTTGAATTTCTTATGTAGTGTGTTTCACTCAAGTTGGCGGGTATTTCCGCGTCACTGTTACGACGCCGGAGGACATTAGATATGTATAATTGAAACTCTTTGGTTAAAGTATATAGTACAGATTCAATGTGGCGGGACCGAAAGTATACTACGTGATAAATGTAATTAGTTATATAGATATGAATTAACCGTAGCTAGTAAGTCGTGTTACACTACGTGTCCTTCTGCATTCTCGGTCGTGTGCGCTAGATAGCGGAGTCGGTAGTACTGCTCGTTTGCGTAACAATGTGGAACCCACTTATGACCTGTAATCATAGATTCCAGGAAAAAAAGTGTCTATACTCCACACGAGTGTCCATCGACCTGCTTGATCTCGTCAAACATTTTAAAAGTGACTTGGTCCGGTGTCGCTAGCTGCGAAACAACCACCTCTCTTACTCCATCCTCCATCATCTTATAGTTAGCCTTGCTTTGCTGAGGGTCAAACATAGTACACGTAATTGGAAATGTGGACATATCCACGTAAAACGCTACCCAGTGATACCCTTCAGGGTTTATTATTCCACAAATTCGTTGTACGTAATCTTGAAAAGCCCTTGTGATGTCGCGCACTGAATTCTCTTTTCTTTTTCCAAAAACGGAAACCAATCCGGGCAAACCAGTGCCACCTGCTTCGTAATATACGTCTTCTCCAGATAATTCAGTCCAGCCAGTATACACCACGAATTTAACCATTCTTTGCCCCTAAACTTGAGCAAGCTTGCGCCAACCAAGTCTTCTTTGCCGATGAAGGACCAATTCAATACCATATTCGACACCTTATCTTTGTAATAAATCTGTAACGCATGAAGTGTTAATAAGAAAACCAGACACCACCGGACAACACCGGATATGGCTTTGTCTCCTTTTCAATTAAAGCGTGATGCACGTATTGTCCCTGAACAGAATTCAAGTTAGTTATGAGTATATAATGAATCAATTCCGGTATATCAGTGTCAATACCGGACAATGTACCGGACAATGTGCAGTACCTTGCCGAAAACGTCGTCCACTACTATACTGAATAGCTTATAGTGATTCTTGTTCGTTCCGTGAGTGGTATCCACGAGAATTACTTCCGGAAACGACTTGAAGAGACGTTTCTGGCCGGCTGTCTGGAAACAAACGGCGTGAACCAACCCGGTTCCCTCGTCTATCGAGAGACCTGCGGAGTTCCCATCCATTTCGGAAAACTCACCAAGAATCTGAAGCGTCCTCTCCTCATCGGTCTGGCGTGCTCTTTCTTGAGCTGTGCAATGATGTTGTGAATGTCACGTAGACAAGTTTTCTTATCTAGAAAATCAATTTACATAGAAAACATAAGTTACAGTTTGATTTGACAAGAGTTGAATCTGTACGAACTTGTGACATCGCGTAGATGTTGTAAAATACCCTTCACTGAAGATCCAGCTTTGCACATACTAGCAACCCTCGCTAGCAACTTTGGGTCGGTAATACGCCTATTTTCGCTGTAAAACCGGTAAATATCCGCATTTCGTATGTGGTTGTGTCGCCCAGTCCAAGACACAACCACCTTTGTAGCACCGTTACTGTCCTTGTGCGCGAGAGCCTTAACTTTGGCCGAACACCCCAAATACCGAATAATTTTTCTCTGGCGTGTGCCACCGCCCTTGCTTGGATGTTCGATGCCATGTGTACACGGCAGAGTCACAGAATAAAACTTGCAATCTTGTGGAAGCATACGGTCGTCGTCCGGATCCACTCCACGTCTTGAGAGCGTAAGATTCGTTTGCTTGCCACTATAACTGATACGACGTGGTAAAAGCTGCTACGTAACTTCTGCGTGAACCTTAATCGCCACGAAAAAATCATCCCACGTGTCAAACTCCTTCTGGAAACCGGACATAATTTTTTTTTCATTCTCGTCCACATGCCCACATGAGGCTTCTAAAGCAGCAATTGTCGTCGCTTCGGTAAGTATCGGAGGTCCCTCCACCGTATCCGGGGTTGTAAACCAGACTCGTCCGGTCTAGTACCGGTAAACTTAGATCCACCGGACGTACACACGTCCGTGTCGCTGCAACTGAGCGGCATAAGCACGCTTCTAGCGGGGTGCTTTTCTTCGTTGTCTGCACTGTCGTCTTCATCACTGACGCCTACGCCTGAATCCGCCACACCGCTTGACTGCGTCTGCGTGAACCCCTCTTGGTCTAAATCGAACTCCGGCGTCAGCACCATCTTCATCTCTTCTTCGATACGTGCCGTGGCGACAGCACCGGCTGTCCTCTTCGATCCCCTGGGGACGATGGGGTTGTCCGAATCCCACGCTTTCTTGTTACCGGGGGGGGCGTGCCACCCACTCATAGACGCCACCTTTGCTCGATCCTTTGATTTTGACCTATATATAAGTAACAAGATAATGTTATAACAAACCGGACCAACGTTCGTTTAATTATACGCGCCTGTACCATAAAGTGACGCACGTCACTCTGGCGCTTCCGATACGCGCCTCTTCGCGAGCCCCTACGTGCAGTGTATTTCAACGCTCCGCGCGCGGTGTCCTTAAAGCGCAAAGCGACTGGATACGGGTTTTCTGAAATGTGTGGCGTTTAAGACGTCTCTGTGGACCACATATCCATATTCAAAAAATTATGATTTTTAGATAGCGGTAAAATAAAACAAAACGGACCTTTCTATGTACCGGTTTTGTAATGGTTGAACTTCTATTTTAAAAAAAACGGATATCGTTCAATTGTCGTACCGGGTTTACACCTATCATACCGTATTTCCTGTGGATTTAGAGGTTTTCCTCTCCCGGTTTCGGAGTGAAGATTTAGTGCTCCGATTGTCATGTAGGGCAGCCATTCTGCGCAGAAGTGATCATGTAATTGACTCTCCGCATTAATGTAGCTGTCAACGAGGCATCCACGTAGATTGTCCACCTTAACGTGCAGCCGACTTCCCCTCCAGCTGTGGTTAATATCACGCTAAAATACGAGATTCCATGTAACTCAACCACCATCGCTGCTTTATGCTGTACAGGCGGGGGACCGACATGCAGCTTGCAGACATGCACGTCAGTAGCCCACAAAGTTGATAGCAGTCGACCTGCCGCCGGTGTTCCTGTTTTGTGCGTTCCCCTCGGGGTAATACACACCATGGTGCTCGGTAGCTTTCCGCTCAAGTCGGCTACCACATCTCCACCACGAGGTCAACCTCACTGATATCAATAGCCCAGGAATTTACGGTAGTAGCCGCCAGCGCCAATAGTTCCGTATGTAAGTCCGGTATGGCAAGGTCCCCATCTCTACGCGGGATTGCAGCCACGAAACGGTTCATCCACGCCCTGGTGCACGTCGCTGTGTCCGTGAATTGAGCATGCCGAATGAAATTGTGTATCATTTTCTGGAAGGCAGCCACCGGGACGAATCAGGCCAGTTGTGTCAGCCGATGTATAGTAGTTTAGGGATGACTATACCAGCCACCGATGAGCTACGTTGGTCGACAGTTAGTGTTTTCACCATGGCGAGAGCCAAGCGCGTGACCAGTTGGGTCCGGGCCAATGTCCAAGTGTAGCCGGCGTCCGGGATACTACCAACTTGATGTCAGAGATATCGCGATAGTTGTGCAGTCGTTGGAGCTGTAAAGGCTGAGGAGCGCCGGTGGATCCAGGAAAATCAGCGGGTTTAGCGCAATGACATGGGCCTTCAATTCGTTTAAATTCAGGCCCTAGGAGTTTGCATACAGACGAGGAATCATTAAGACCACCATACCTCCGTAAAGGACCTGACCTAGCTAGCTGTGTCATCGGCAAAACCCCCAACGTTGAGTTTGACTGTGCCAGCCTGACTTCTGAAGAGTACTCCATGTAGTTGATCGTCTGTGTCCAGTTTTCGGTAAAATGCTTCCAATACTAAAATGAAAAGTAGCGGAGCCAAATGACAACCTTGTCGAATACCGCAAGTGACGTCCACCCACCGGGAATGATAGCCGTTGGCCAGGAAACGGACTTTTGTCTCGTTATGTAGTCCCCGCATGACTGCAACGAAAGTGACCGGGAATCCTAGCCAATCGAGTACTTCATACAAAACGTTGCGGTCCACAGAATCGTAGGCCTTGCAAAAATCTGAAAGCAAAGCGAGCGCCTACGCCATCTGCGGATCCAATTCCGCTCCATTTTGGGAAGCCGTGGATATATCAATCGTCGCGTGTATGGTCCTAAACGGGACAAAGCCATATTGGTTGCAGTGATAATACTTCCCAGTTTAACGATCGCAGTTGTTGCTAACATCCATGCTATAATCTTATAGTCGGTGTTAAGCATCGCTAGAGGGCGGAAATTTAGTGGGTCTGTGGACGCTCCAGTCTTTGCAGGAAGAAAATGTCCGCTTCGAGAAAACTAGAGGGAACATCTTCCCGTCTGGTTCCATACGTTGAAGAGTCGCGTGATAAGTGGCATTGGCGTCTGTGGACGCTCCAGTCTTTGCAGGAAGAAAATGTCCGCTTCGAGAAAACTAGAGGGAACATTTCCCGTCTGGTACCATACGTTGAATAGTCGCGTGATAAGTGGCATTGGTCATTCGGCAAGGTCTTTAATACCAATCATTTTCAAATCGATCGGGCCCGCTTGCTTTGCTTTTTGTTAAACGCTCCAATTGCGATAGCCACTTCCCCTTCCGTAAAAGGTTCGGTAAGGTCGGTAAGTAAGCCTGTGTACTGTCCAGACTCTACCATCCAGCTCACTACTTCTAGTCGATCCTGCGGTTCCGCCTGAGGCTGCTGAAAAATCTCGGTCCATGCATCAGCTGGAGCGTCCGCTTTGTCGTGGATTGTGGCCATTGGTCGTATCGAGCCGATGGATGTCCCCATCCGAGAACTTTCTACTTACGCGTCGAAAAAACTGTCTGGAAGTCTTGCCAACTCTGTGCGTGCCTTTCCGATATAGTCTCTGCTGTCGTCCTTGTGCTCGCGTTTTGATGTATTCTACTACAGCAGTGCGCGCCCGTTGGAGTGGTGTACCACCCTTGCCGTCGTGCAGTGAGAAGACGTCGAGATGATCCGCAATACTCTCTTTCGACGGCGGGACTCCGGCTGCTGCGTCCAGAAGACGTTGCTCTCGGCGGAGCAACAGGCGCATCCGTTGCTTGTAGGAGTTCCGAGCTGTTCTTCGGCGTTGCTTAATGAGGTGCAAGGTTCTTGCGCATGGCTATTTATACCTCATCCCACCGTCGCGCCCAATCAATTCTTTATCCGTGGATTCCTGCACTTGACAATGGAGTTCCTTAAGTTGCGTTTCCATAGCTAACCGTACCGCGTCTCGTGCAATCGCTGGGGGGGGGTAGATCTCCGCACTCGGGCCGGATCACTGGGGATTCTGAGGTGAAGCCGGACCGGGTGATGATCCGAGGTGGTTCCGGTTCGTACTACCTCCACTGCCGCCACCCAGTCGGTCATCCATGCAATCGTATACCATCTATCAAGTCTCGCCGTCGCGGGAGCTCCATCCGGTAGCGTGTACTCATATGTGTGCGTACGTTCGTAATGAGTACGCCTGGCAAAGGTGCCACCGTCTGGCGGGCTGGGTAACGCATCCACCATGCCCCAGTGTGCAAGTAGGTTCTATAAAGCCGGTGATTCGTGATCGGCAGCCGGTCGGAGCGAGCTGCGGTCTAATCGAGCGTCGAGCGTGCAATTGAAATCACCGCCCATGACAATGTGATCCACCTCTGGTAACATGATGTCGAGAAGGCGACGGAAATAAGCTTCTCGTCTGCCTTTCTGATGCTGAGCGTAAATACACAAAAGTACCATAAGTTCCCCTGCATACATCCCTTTTACCGCCATGAAATGCGGGTTCCAGTGCTGCTCTAACACCGGGGTGATGTCCTGAAATGTCCCGTAGGGATCCACAAGTATTGCTACATCAGCTTTCTTGGTATGGGTAGGTGACCAATATGAAAGCTATGTACTCTCGTCACCCGCCCGAAAGCACCACGTGGAAGCATGAGACCTTGTCATGGTCCCAACCTGCTCGCCTTCGACGTGCATTTCTTGTAGTAGCACAACATCCAAACGGCTGTGCGCTCTTGTGTGCGGAAGGATCCAAAGAAGGCTTCGCGGTGCGATTTGGTGTGCCCAAATCCATTGACGTTGTGAGTATAACAACTGAAGGTTCGTTCGTCCGGGTTCATGACACCCTTCGTCACCACAGGGCGTTGCGGCTCCCGACGTTCTTCGTTCGCTCGTTCGGCTACTCTATGTGTTTATCGATCCTAAATGTCCTCCCAATTTGCTGGTGCTGGGTGGCGCGCGTGATGACTGAACAAAAGTCACCGAGCTGCAGTTGCCGCGGTCCTGTCTGCTTGACTCGACGGTTGTCGCAGTTCCTTGGGGCTTTTGAGTGCAGGTGGATCCCTCTCCTCTACCAGCTTCACTCTCTGCGCAATGGCCTGTGTTTGCGCGAGAGTGTGGTGGGCCTCAGAGCCCTTAGCATCGGGTGACCGGCGCCCCGGTCTCCAACGCGGCCACCCGTTCATCCCATGTGATACCGCAAGGCATGTCAATTATATCGCCCCATGAAGTGGATCCTGATTTTTTTTCACATATTGAGCGGAATGTCGGCTGCTCGAGATAGAGATGACCGAAGTGTTCCACCGTAGCTCCACCCATGACTGTCGCCGCCCAGGTAGGCACTTAGTAAAATATTCAGCCTCTTTCACTGAGATGCAACTCTCGCGAACTACGCTACAGTTGCGTTTGATCGACATCGTCGTCTGATCCGTCACTACCACAGTGGTCGCCTAACGACATTCGCTGGCGAAGACGCCGGCGAGCTCTTGAGAGAGACGGCTTCTATCGACCAATTGACACCAGTCTGTTCTGGCGCTGACGATACTCTTCGCTGTTAATGGTGCGAAGCGGGTAAAACCCGACGTGGAAGTTCGTTAGCACCGCACACGCCTGGAATATATCGTCGTACATGTCCTCCCCCACAAAGCCTTCCAAACCAGTTCTCAATAATAATTATTTCGCTGAATATGTCAGCGTTTTGCTGGACGGTAGCAACAGGTAGATTTGTACTCTTAGCCGGGTGGATGCAGCGCACATGCTGCTCGATGCCCTGGTATCCTTTTGTTTGCAAGGACTGCCCATTCATCGGGAAACTCTGAAGAGGAAACCGGTGTCTTGCAGCGTGCGGTCGCCGTCCGTTTTCGGCGGGTGGTGTGATCGAATGCCTCGTTGCGCCTGAACATCGTAATGTCGGCGATGTTACCGCGCGCCTGCTCCGTAAGTTTATAGCAAAGCCACGGGGCTGACAGACACTTCCACCTTATATTCATAGAGTTTGTGTTTCGCGCTGTAGAAGGGAAGCGCCTCCGCCATGTTGTCAGCCGGCCTGTTAGCCCTGCTGAAACGTGACATCGGTCGCGTATAACGCGTACGGATGATGCTCGAACGTCCGAACTGACGTGAGCAGCGTACGCATGTTCTCCGCCTGGGACTTCTCGTTGACCCAGTCGTCGTACAGATGGGGGGCAACAGCACGGATGAAACTCGTGATGGTCCTGATGAAGGTAGGCGTTTTAAATTGGAAGATGTTGGACAATATCTACCACGTCCTGCCGTTCTTGAGCACGACGAGTAACATGAACATGATGTCCTTGCCCGTGAATTCGGAGCGACGTCCTCGACCCACGTTCCACTAACGTGCAACGTGACCACGCATGGATGCCCAAAGCGTGTTAATTTCACACGGCACAAAGTTCGTGAGACGCATGATGGCCCTCCGACACGAACCCGTCAAAGATGGGGTGTTGCGGTGCTGAGCGCTCGTTTTCTTGAGCGACACGCGGGTAGCTGGCGAGCTCTTGGCGGTTGTTGCGGTGCTGAGCGCTCGTTTTCTTGAGCGACACGCGGGTAGCTGGCGAGCTCTTGGCGGCGGCGCTTATCTCGTTCATGGAGCTCCAATAGCACGGACTGCAAGTGCTGGCGACGGGAGGCTTGAGACATCTTGGTGATGATTTGTTTGGAGAGGTGGGTGAGTTGGCGCGAGCTTGCGTTTTTCGGTAGTGAGACCCCGGACAGGCACAATAGGCGAGCTGCTTGTCGTCGGCTTGCTTTATTCTAGAAGACAAGCAGAAGTACGAATGATCTCGAAAGGCCGAGAAGACAATCGAAGTCGGCAGTTTGAACATCGCCAATATGCGTCTCGGATTTGTACGATTCTATATGGGTCGTCATCAGCGAAAAAACAACTGCTGTCCCAATCAATTTGAGCGTGGGTGGTTCCTGACTCTGATTGATTACAAACAAGATGCCAACTCTTTCCATGGGATAAAGAGCTGTTGAACTGACTACCGCTTCCAACCCGCAAGAAATGCCTTCTTTCGCTGAGACTCCTTTTAGTCCTGTTCAGGGGAAAAGCACCAGCCACCATTTCAGACGTGACCATCTTCCACTGTTATTATGTTACCGGCCTGGCAAGAACGGAATTCCAACATGAAATATCAGCAATATGGGGAGCATATCTGAAGAAACCTTCCGCGTACTCGCCAGGGAGAGAGAAAACAAAAAGAATCAAGGCAACAGAACATCTACTGGCTCCAAGAAGGGTCGCAAATAAGTAGCATCTCTAACTGCAAGCACCGCGAGCTTTCTAGTCCTATTTTCCAGGATATATAAAAGCTAAAAATTATCTAATTCTCTTCTTAACCCCAATAAAATTTGTCCCTAAAATGAGGATCAATTCAGAGTCGTGCAACTCCCGGTCGGAGCATTTTTGTCCTTAAGTCACACAATTAAGGACAAAAAGGAATGAAGGTCAGTTGAAGATTCGTTTCGCCCTCACCGCGCCCATGGCTTCCCCGCCCGCGGCTTCCCCGCGAAGTTATCCACTCTCCGCCTGGAGCAGACACACCTGGACACGATGTCGGACATCGATTCATCGGAAGACGACGCGTGCTGGTCCGACTCCGATACTGACGAAGATTATTCAGTCCCAGGGTCCTGGAAGTACGTCTCTAGCGATGTGCTCCGCGTGCAAGTGGACGATGTGGATATGCTGCTGTTAGAGAAGGCGCGCGAAGAAGCGGATTATGTCGCCCAGCGGCTATTGCAGCGGATGTTTGGCACTACGCAGCACCACTCATCAAGCGTTAGTGTATCTCGGCTGCTGCTCACGTGGTTGGACTCGTCGGTGCTTTCAAAACTCCAGCTATTTGTGAACGTTAACTTGGCTGAGAGCGCGGCTGCCACCACTGATGACCTCCTCCAGTTTCTAGAAGTGGAGCTGTGGCTAAGCTTTTATGGAGTGACGCCGATGGGCTTTTACAACTCAAATAACCTGAAGCAGTATCCACCTGCCAGGAGCGCCATGTCTTACGCAAGATACAGCTCCATTCTGTCGGCTTTGGGCCCATCAAGAGATCAACAAAGTGGAACCTCGCGAGAGTGGACTGCTCCATTTAGTCCTAACCGCGACACAACACACGCCGCCGAGCTCATTCGACGTCTTTGCGCAGACATCGGGTTTGTTGCAGGAACAACAATAACATCCTTGGACGATGATCTCATCAGGCTACGCTCTTCACGTGTCAACGATGTTCAGCTAGCTCACGTTCGCAATCCAAAAAAGGGTAAGGTAGCCCTAAAAACACTGCAATGATATGCCTTACTCATGGTGAACGTGTGTAAGTAGGTTTGGACCTATATAACATGGCGTAGTTTCGCTGGTTACAGGTCTATTCCTTGGAGGACACGTCGCAGCACGAGGAGAGTCGACGGTCGATATTGTCCGCATCCTCCAACGTTCACTATGCGGGTCCTCCACTGAAAGTCAAATCCGTTTGTCGGGGATTGTACACGCTTTGGACAGAGGGTATCAGTCGAAAGCGGTTAACCAACAGATCGCAGACGTCGGAGGTAGCATTATCGGGACGCACAAACGGACAGGTTTCCGTTCACGTTTGGAAAACAGCCAAGTCAACATCAGCAGTTGGTATCTGAAAAGGGAGAGAAGGCAGCATACTGGGCTAGCAAACGGCTTTGCACCAGCACTGGAACGTTACCGGTTCATGCCCACGCACTGGCGTATCGTAGTGGACTCCGCAAAATTGCGTTGGGATTTACAACAATGCAAGACGCTGGACCAGTTGCTGGATCTATGTCATGCGTTCTAGTACGCAATCCAATTTATGTGGATTATTTGATGCCTTTGAGGCGAATGTGCAGCTGCTGACGGCAACACAGCGAACGCCGGATTGGTTTTTATTGCGCAAGTTTCGGATCACCGGGTTAGTTGCAGCAAAAATATATAAAGTCATCGCGGGCTGTGAAGATTTTGGTGCTCAAGAAGCAACTACAGGGAACCCTGCTGCGGATCCAGACGTTGAAATCATTGTATTGCTGCTTTCGTTTCAACAGCCATCACAGCTTTCTCGTCGATCTCACGAATCCAGCAACGAAGGAGCCAGATCTGCCGAGCAATCGTTTTCAAAAGAGGAGCTCGAAAAATAACGTGTGAAGAACTGAAGCTCCTCTGTCGTGACGCAATGTTGCCCGTTTCAGGAAGAAAAAGTGAGCTGATCGATCGGCTGTGTCATGCTATCGAAACCGTATCCGATCATGCTGCAGCCAACGGAAACCCCCGGGTCATTGTGGAGAAAGCATTCCTGGCAGCCTGGTTCATGGCACCATTTTCTACGACAGATACTAAGATTGGTACGGCCAATGAGGATAACATTGCCGCGCACATTACGCCGTTTCTCGACAAGTACACCGGATACCATATCGAACAGCTAAAATCGTATGGTTTGATATGCAGGTGAGTGAAATCAATCCTGTAGCTGACGGACGCCGTTTTACCAGGAAAGACGTGCCTGTGGCGGCCTTTTCTCCCGACAACATTGCTTCCGTTCTAAACGTTGGACGTGGACGCTTCAATGCGGTGATGGAGCATAAAACTCTCACGACAGCGCGTACAGTGCATCGAGAACGAACACTGGCATCATCTGTGGTGCATTTACGACAGTTGAAATGCTGACTATGGGATTTGGGAGCCGATTAAGTACTGTGATTCCTGAGCCAAGCCATCGACTCCAGATGTTACACAGCATTGTATGTGGAGGAGTGCAGGATGGGTTTCTTGTCTACGCGTCAGCGACGTCCATCATTCGTGTTATCCATCTTGTCGTGGGGCATGGAGTTTCGTGGGCGTATCGAGCGGCTTTGAAAGCAATCCAAAATGGATACATGGGATGGATTTACAACGATATCAGTGTAATCCCTCGCTTCGATTCTAACCAGCTTGGGCATTGTGTTGATCAAGCAACACTTGAGCAGACATTCATGCTTTGGAAGGCGCTTGTGAAGCTAATTAACGATAGGGGCCAGCCTCTCCCCCCCGCAAAGCATATAATGCCGACCTTGATCGCGCTTTGGAATCAAGTGAAGGGCGGCATTGATGTCTATTCGCGCTATTTGAAAAATGTGAGGTCGAAGCACTCCCGCCTGTCTCCAACGGCGACAATTTGGCTTCGCATGCTGATGTCGCTGATCTACAACGCGTACCAGTCATTTCTGCTACTGCAGGTGAGCTCTGCATTCGATCGAATTTGTTTACACGCTAACTTGTTTCAATAGTCGCATTCATTTTTGATGAATAGATCGCTTTCTACGTTTTACAACGCCTACCAGACGCATCGACAGCACCTCCCAAATTTTGCTGTGTTCTGTCGTGACGCCGCCGTTGCTCTATTGCAGAGACCTAGAGCCGCTACCCCACTCAGCACTCACCGTCAGCGAAAACATTATTTCATCAGGCAGCATTGAGATGGGGCCTTCATTTGTCTACAAGAAGCGCCAGCACACTCCGTGCTGAAGGAGTGGGTCGACTTTCGGCTTTCGAAGCTAACTCAACATCATTCGGTACACTCCTTTGTGCACTAGTATCTGTTTCGGTACTGACTGTGATTCTAGGTTCGAATTAATGGTGCATTGTAGTTGAGCTGTATTCTCTGCTGTCGGCGGAACCACGATACTAAAAACCACGGTCACAGTCGTCAAGGGTACAAAACAAGCTTCGAGTGCATCGTGTGCAATGTGGCTTTGTACGGAACCAAACGGTGGGGTGGAGATCAATCCTGCTTCGACAAGTTCCACGCCGAGAGGAATCTGCCGGACCCGTGCAAGCACCCTCAAGAGCAGACTTCAACCAAGCCGAACGAAAACCGAGCACCACCACCATCACGAAAGCGATCCACGTCACTTGATCCGCCTAACCAGCGTGCTCCAAGCCTTCGGTTATCAAGCAAGAAATGCCGGCGCTCGTTGCGACTGAGTGCCATCGGATCTCGACCGCTGTAATTTGTCCTTAATTTCAGGACAAACCTACAAGGAGTCACGCAACGGCATGCGAGGTTTGCTCTTGCGACTTGAAGGTGTTACGTTGCCGCTCGTCTTCAATCCTTAAGGTTCTAGCAACACGACATAGCCCTCTTTTGTTTGCGACTCTTCTTGTCTCCCATGTCCTTGAGGACACTTTGTGCGGAGCTCGTGGGAATTGATCCTTTTTTTGTCCTTAAATTATTCTTATTGGGGTTAACCATTTGAGACCGGAGGCGATAGAGGCCTTTCAAAACCCCAAGTACCATATATTTACTGCCCAAAAATCCGATGTCAGAACCGTCTGATATGCTAAGAATATCCATATTTGTGATACCGTGCTACTATTGGCAGAAATAGCAAAATTCCGACTGCTGGTAGATAAAATCACTAGAAGCCTTACGGGGCCTCTAGATTTTTCACGTCTAAAAGGGTTAATCGTAAAAACGATCTGGTACTACATATCTTCCATTCCTGCTAAGTATCCTAAGAGTATCCCCAACGCGGGAATCAAATTGTTGTTCAGACCATAATTTGAGATATTTTACGGCTAACGCTTTCCAACGCAGACCTCAAATTAAGTCGACCGCAAATAATTGGATGGCGTTCCTGCAACGGTATTACAACAACACTAAGCAACGGTATGGGCCTAAAACAACATTAACTCGAATATTCGTACATAAGAGAGAAAAAAAGGTAACCAATTCAAAACGCCGAGGACGGGTATCGTAAGGAGCAAATCCTCAAAAGTTGGAGGAGTCGACATCAAGCATATCCCCCTGCCTCACCTCATGCAAACCCTGAGAAAGCAAAACAACCCTACGTTGGTGTAGTTGTGTCCAGGGCTAGTCCTGGGTTTAAACCCGCGTGCCTCGCACACGGATCTTAAACCGCAGGCAATTTTTAGGCCCCGTTCCAAAACACCATTTCACCCGCTTTCTCAAGTTAACGTTGCTTGACGCACTTCGAATATTTTTCTTCTCGCGGTATCAAATACGATGAATTTGATGCCGGCATTTGCCGACCAGATCTTAAACAGCTGTCCTGTTGAATGCGTCTCATAGTCAAACTCAGACGCGCATTTAAGGCACTTTCCATGGGACAGATCTGTCACTGGTCGAGGAAAAGCTGATAAAAAATGCGGTGCGTTGGAAACTCGCAGGCACCAAACCTTTTTACGAACTTTTCTCTTTGTTTAATTTGCGGTCTGGTTGCTGCCTCGCGTTAGGGATGCTTTAAGTGTCTAGTGCCGAATCCTAAAAAGTTTTGTCCCTACTATATCGCTATCATACTAAGTGTCTGGTGCCTACAAGCGTCTAGTGCCGACGGGGACACAGAGCCCTTCAGTGTTGCGAGGATCCAGATCCACCATGAGGATCCAGACCCAGCAAGTGTTACGAGGATCTAGATCCACCATGAGGATCCAGATCCATCAAGTGTTACATGGATCAAGATCCACCAAGTACTGTGAGGATCCAGATCCAGCAGAGCCTAAGATAGCATATGGGGTAGACAAGATTCACGATGGGATGATTTCACCAGGTGACGACAAGTGGCCATCAGCCGACTCGGGAAGATACTATAGATATGAACAGGTTGGCGAAACCGGGTCGTCGCAAAAGAAATGAAGCCCAACGGACTTAATTTTTTTTTAGAAGAAGCCGAAAGGGTTTTTGAAGACCCCGAAATGAACATGCCCCAACGTCACCCATGCCAACATTCTGTTGGTGCTGTGGCCCCACATAAAAAAAAGCATAGGACGTCCTCGAAAGCACAATATCCATGTCAGCAACCCGTCAATCCTGTCGTACTTCAAACTTGTACGTACTGATACCAGCGCTTCTGGAGTAGCAAATGATGCACCTCCAATTTCATTCGCTCCAACAACGGGTAATGAAGTAACCACAGAGACACCATCAGCACGGCCACGGAGAAACGATATCTCAAAGGAGGCATGAAATACCTGAGGAAGTGCTTAGG
>JAIKVB010000405.1:0-27468 GCA_024679045.1 Phytophthora brassicae | reverse complement strand
AGAAGAACTCACCGCAAATGCCCCGCTTTGGGAGTGTAGGAGAAATGGTAACTCCATTCGACAGACACCTTGTCGACGTGTATGAGGGTCGAACGCCGGACGGCCTCGAGTTTTTCGAGGCATATGGCTACTTTGACGTGTGCGATACTGCCAACACCGTGCAAATGTTCCGTGAAAACGTCGGCTTGGACAAGTTCTGGGACGACCGTGGCAGCCTCGACACGTTTGACCCGATCCAACGAGCAACCGTCTACCCGTTTGGCTCAAAAAGCAAAGTACCAAGCAGTCGGATGCGAAGCGAAATGCACCGCACAGATTCGGGACGGTTCACGCTCCTAGATGACGACGGGAAGCCCCTTTCCGAAGACGATTTACAGGAAATGGAGCGTGAGGACCGCTTAAAAGTGAAAAGTCTCGAGTTAGATGATGAGGATATAGCCGAACTGGAAAATGAACTGATGTGCTTGAAAGAAGCGACAGAGGTGATCCGTGTCGAGAAGTATAACTTCCAACAAGTTTTCTTTCGAGGATTTTATCCTGAGAGCCCCAGTGAAGCTTTTGAGAGTCCAGGCGATGCATTTGAAGCGGGTGAGTTCATCGACCTCCCACCCATTCCACCCCCAGTCGCGCTTTTAGATCTACCGCCTTACTGTGGAAACCTCTTCGTGCTCCGAGAATCAATCGCTCTACTTCGACGCAGCTGGAGCAAGCGCTGGTGTACGCTCGACTTTCAAGATTGTGTCGTCCGAATGTACAAACGCAGTTACTGGAGAAGTCCGCGTGGTGAGCTGGACTTGCACTCGGCCACGAAGATCGAGATGATGGGTCACGGAGGGTTCCGATTGGAGTTCAAAAGTGGCAACATGTTGCTCTTACGCTCACGAACCGAGCGAGAAGCGGCAAGTTGGGTACAGCTACTACGCTTTGCAGTAGAAATGATGCGGGGCAACGCGATTCGTTGTCCAGAGATCTCCCGACTCACGAACGGCTAAGAGTGAAAGCAGAGACGATTGTATTATTCCTTGTAAGAAGACACAATATACAACTTAGAGAATTCTACGCGTCTCTTAGCACTTGTCCATACAATTTCGGCCAGTTGTTGACCAGTCGACTTCATCGAGAAAATCCAGACCGTTCATTGCTGGATGACAGCGTGGAAGGAGGGTAGATTGCTTCTGGTCGCTTTTCGCAACCAGAGTGATGGTCTTATGATTTGCGCACTTAGTGGGAGGTAACTTACCGTAAAAATCAGTACAGGCTCACTTCCCGATTTGATCGTAGGCAGCCAACAAGAAGAGAAGATCGCGAGTATGATGGAGCAGATGAAAGAACAGAGCCAGAAGGCTAGTGAGCAGCTGGAGGAGATGGAAGAGAAGATCACGAGTATGATGGAGCAGATGAAAGAACAGAGCCAGAAGGCTAGTGAGCAGCTGGAGGAGATGGCTAAGAAGACGCAGAAGGAGCTGGAGAAGACGAGCAAGAAGGCGCAAGAGAGCATCGAGAAGGTCACCAAGCAGTCCAAGGACAGCATAAACAAGGCCACCAAGCAGGGAAAGAAGGCCGCGGAGAGCAGCGCCCATAGCTTAACAGACTCGGCTAGAGAGGCCTTCCACATTGACATTAAAGACGACAAGAAAAAGGCCAAACCGCACCGCAGAGATTCCAGCGACTCGGACAGCGAGGAGGAAGGCCTATTGGAAGGCATTGGCGACCAGTACGACGATTTTACGCTCAACCAGCGCGCGTTGGGAGCCATTGGCTGCTATGTGCTCAGCGGTCTTTTCACCTTCGCGGCCACCGTGATTATGTTCACGAATGTGCGCCACCACGTGCGCTTCTACGCGTTCTTCTACTCACTGAGCAATATCTCCACCTTCTGCAGTCTCATTTTTATTATGGGGCAGAACCGTCTTCAAAAGCGCATGCTCTCGCATAAGCGCAGCTTCACTGGCCACGCGTGGTTGAGCTCGCTGGCGCTTACGGTTCTTGTGGCATTTTTGTGGCCCTCCCACTGGTTTATCGTCATAGTGCTGCTGCTTGTCCAGTTCTGTAGCATGGTCTGGTACAGCTTGTCCTTCATCCCGTTTGCGCGCAAGTTCGTGCACAAGTACATGGCCAAACGAGTCATCATCGTGGACGCCATGGACGGCAAGATCGACGGCCAGTAAGAAATTACAAAGACTAAGCGTTGTTCCTGCAGAATCCTCTTGCCTTTTTATTGTTAGTAAAACCCACGTAGTACATGTAGCAGGATCAACGCAAGCTTCGTACAATCAACGTTAACAATCAATTTGAATTCCGTTCATCTCGTGTCTAAAGACTTCTACAGTTTTTCATCCAACCGCAAGCCAGCTATAGCTTAGAGCGGTCTTCTAGCCAAGCTACAAAGTCGCGGACGACAGCATCTCGAATGTGAGCAGGTTCGCTAGCCAAGTCGTGGTGGCCTCCTTCGTATGTCTTGAAGGTTTTGTCAGCACTTCGGGTCTTGAGATGGAGTTTGGCTGAGCCAATGACGCTGCAAGCTCTGTCTGCTGTGCCATGCTGCAGCAAATACGGCGTCTCAATCGTCTCCAGCTTGTTTTGAATGCTCATGATACCTTCGAGAAGTGCCAAGCCAGTGCCAACACGCATCTTGCCTGGGTAATACAGCGGATCGGCATGCTTCTCAGCATCAATAATCGCTGCTACTTCAGGAGAGCTGTTCTTGCCACCGTTTGCATTCACCAGCGGAAGCTTCGGCAAATATTGCTGTAGCAACCTGCCAATGGCCTCAATTAACTGCGAGGGTCGTGATGCCTTGTGGATCTCCGTCGCGGGACACAAAATCACGGCGCCATCAACGAGCTTCAGCCCGCCTTTGCTAAGCGCATGTAGAGTTATCAATCCACCCAGCGAGCTACCAACAACACAATATACCTACCAATTAGATAACCGATAAAACCTTCACCAAAAACAATGCTAACCACGTACGCGCCGAGTAAAAACACCTTTTTCCCTGGATACTTTTTCAATTAGATAACCAATAAAAATTTCACCAAAAACAATGCTAACCACGTACGCGCCGAGTAAAAACACCTTTTTCCCTGGATACTTGGCCTTCACCAAGTCGACGAACGCGATGGCATCGTCCACCAGCATGTCCACACTGGAGAAATAGCCGTGTCTACCATCACTACGTCCCATACCCTCGTGGTCCATTCCTGCCACTAAATAGCCGTGCTGCAGCACTTCCACCATGAACTTATTGTTGCGTGCGCTATGCGAGTTAACGCCGTGCAACACAACGACCACAGCCTTCGCGTCCTTAACGCTAGCCAGCTGTATGGGCAGCCAAAAACGATAGAATAGCCGCACAGCATCCCCGTTTGGTCTGGGTCTCTCCATCAGGCCTGATTCCTCGCATCCTGAGTGCACATGAGAGAGCAGAAACTCCTGATGCATCGCCGTATGCGCAGTGGCTCGTCGCGTGTTCAGCCGGTCGATCCCCGGACCGAAAATTATCATGAGCGTGGCGATGCACATGGACAAAAAGCCGGCGAGCACCACGAGGGCCAGCAGGGCGGCGCTGGCGCTCCACATTGTCTGCACGAACCGCCGTGAAAGCAGACAAAGTTAACTGAGACTTTGTAGAAAACGATAATTACCGGTATGCAAACGAAATATACAGTCATACCTCTATAAGTGGTACCCAATTTACTACTGTAAGTATTCAAATAAAGAAATGGCTACATTTACGGTAGTGTAAAAAAACTATCTAGTGACGTCTGCCGTCATATGTTTCACAGCTTGCGCTCTAACTAGCCCCGTCAACTTATCCACCATTTCCTGCTCCTGCTGCGTGTCCCCTGGCTGGGAGCTAGTCGGTAAAAAGTGTGGTTTCGTAAAAAATTGTAAATATCTTCCGATAATTGTTGGTAATATCTTGGAGCGGATATCGAGCCGATCGAACGTCTACAGTAGAACACTGTCAGCCTCACCGTGAAGGCACTTCGAAGATATACCGTTGCGCTTCTTGAACTTAGAAAGCCAGCCGTTGCTAGGTCGTAGTTGGTCATCATTAATCTGGAGAGCTTTTTTGATGACGACTTCTTCATGTTTGTGAAAGAAGTCTACAAAACGTTGCTCCAACTCCGGAAATTTTACCCGACGACGGCGAGTTGCTGATGAATTCGCGTTGCACTAGTGAGATGAGCGCTTGCTTCGAATACGACGAAAAGGTACTGATACTGATGGTCTTTTTAATGGTGCTGCAGGCCCATAATGACAGCTCTCCATCCTATATCTTTGGGTCGCGATGTGCCTTGAGGAAGATCTGGAGCTTCTCCTCTAGCGTCAACGATGAAGCTCAGCATTTGGGCGCCATGGAACACGACTGGGCAGGCGAGGGGATCTTTTTAATGACTGGCAGGTAAAATCTTGCGTCATTTAGGGAGTTCTCCTGCCATCTTTGATTATCATGTCAAGAATAAGGATGGTTTTAGAACCACCATAGTGATATTACTATAATCCCATTTGCAAATCAAAATGAGTTACCAGATAGATAAAAAATGCGTTGTCAGATAGGGAGGCTCAAGTAAGGAGGTGACTGTAGTAATGTAGCAAACAGTTTTCCATAGAAACTTGTGAGATACCGGTAAACCTGTTGTAGGCCAATTAGTATGGGCTGTAAACGCCAGGAATTTTGACTCGATTTAATTAAGATGGATTAAAGATGAGGAATTTTTGTAAAATTCACTAAACAGTGCTGACATGTGAATAGAAGTAGACATAAGACCCGCAGTACTAGGGTAGACACTGAGCACCCAAACAGATCCCCATTAGACAGTTTTGCGGCGCGCAGCAGACACGGCTCTAGACAAACACAACATTGATGCCGCGCGTACGCGTAGCGCAAGCGGGCCATACGAGTTAATGGGTTACTACGGCGCCGGGTTAATGTGAAACAACGTCTCAGAAAAATCCGAGCCGAGTTAATGTGGATCTATCGTGAAATCACAATATCTCGCGCCGGGTTAATACGAATACTGCGCTGTTTCACTAAATCTCGGGACGTTTTACGTAGATTTGGGTGCCATCGATTCTTCATTCAAACACCAACAATGCACCGGTCAAATTAGCTGCCACACCATGCATATATGACAAGTCTGGACAAAACTGCAGGAGCTTCCAAATGAAGCTGAATTCGTGAAGTTTCGTTGGGAAGCCTTCTGTTGCTCAGTAACTGCACGATACAAGGTACTTTGTGTTTTTGCCCTGGGGTCCATAAAATGACTGAGCATCACCTTCATTGCGATAGCAAGGCGTGTGGTAACGCAGTGTCTCCACCAAATGTCCTGACCGCTGGAAAGTACGAAACTTACTGACCTCGTCAATCTGAATCATTCTCAGCAATGGGGGTACTCACCGTGGCGGATACCTCGAGTGTGAGGTGCCTCCGTGCGAAAGTGACTGCAGGAATGTGGAATAGCACCCTCGCAAAATGAATGCAAGTACAAGCTTCTACAAACCCAACGCGTCAGCGATGGGTTTTCCCTGTTCTTGAGTATCCTATCAGTGTTCAACGACGTTCTTGGCCCTCAAAGACGCGTCCAGACGCAGCTCGGGTCCACCTCGCTCTGCGTCGTCCTTACTCTAGCGCTCTGCACGGTCACAGATGGCGCCCTCTCTCTTCCTCTCTCGACCTCGGCCCGCGATGTTATCAAGGCGGGTCCTTGGTCATTGTGTGCTGCGGTTATTAGGCCCCATGGTCCTTTGGTTCGGCGTCGGGTTTCCGGTCGATGCTTGGAGGTCTTTCAACGAAATACTCCTTTCTTGAGCGTTATAGCGATGGTTGTTTGCGTATCACAAATACTATTGGGAACACAGCCAAAATTTATCCCAACCATCCACCTCTACTGCATACCTTGCCGTATCCTGTCTTTCTTCCCGTAGGATACTTCAACCTGATTTGTACCCATTCTGGAGATCGCGTCTTCCGATCTCAGAGACGCGTCTCTCGATGTCAGAGACGGGGTCCATAGCCGTGTGCAGGTTGATTGGTCTCCGATCATTATCGGATTCAGATCCGGACCCAAACGTGGTGGTCTCAGTCTGGCGCCAACACTCTGTCGGTCGCGTCGCTTGTTCTCTGTCTAGGGCGTTCCCGTCAATCTCGTGAGCTTTCCCGATGTCACTACACCACAGGAATGAAAGCATATATTTGTCGGATGGATGAAAACGCTGTGGCACCCCGCCTCATCTGGAGCAACCTTTTGTGGGCTGCCGAGATCCCGAAACCGGTGCTGGGCTTTCCGTCGCTCACTCAAATCAGGCGGAGTGTACACAGGTTCGTAAGTTGCATGAAACTAAAACTCCATTCAATAAGTGCGGGGGTTCGTGCGAGAGAAGTCTTTTGTAGCTGACATTCAAGACAATGCTAGTTCATTTTTGGCATCCCACAAGACGAAGACAGCTTCCCTTTCGTTGGAGATGGAGAGGACGCGCAGCCGCTGATACTGGGAATAACCACGATGAATCTCATGCGCTTCATTTTGGCACTGTGCTATTCCTGATCTTTCATTTGGATGCCACTTTTAAGCACATCGGTCTCGGGTATCAAGGGATAACTTGTGGATTTACTGATTTTACCAACTTGCGGTTCTATTCATTAGACCTCCAAATTGGAAATTGAGCATTTCATTGAATGCCTACCAATTAAGGAAAAAGGTGTGACATGGCGAGGGATTCATCTTCTTGCCGAGAGCCCGCGACATGCAAAATATTGCCAAATTTTATTGGATACCAGGGGCTGATCAGTTGCTCACACCCTGAGTGCGAGCTAATGTCGCACGAAGTTTGCCGAATTATTCCTAATTTCCACTACTTCATTCCTCAAAAACCCTACAAGCAAAGAATTCTCATGCATCGCACTCCATCCGACACACACCCTGCCAATTTCGGGGCCCGGACGGCTACTTCTAACACCCGTCCCGCCCGAGCCACAGTTCCTACAACTCGAACGTCTACTAGATCCCCTACTTCCGTCCTGCGCGCACCGATGAGGCAGCGCAAGTGCGGCGCGACGCCCGCCAAGGATTCATGCAGCTTCAGGAGCTCGAGACACAACGTGTGAGCAAGCGAGCCCGCCATCATTACGCTCAGTTGCCTGACAGCGACAACGACGAAGACGTCGACCACCCTGTGATTGACTTGTTTTTACGCTCAGTTGCCTGACAGCGACAACGACGAAGACGTCGACCACCCTGTGATTGACTTGTTTCAGGAGATGGGCGCGTAGAGCGTGCTCAAGCTCTCCAACTTCACGGTTGGAGAGATATCAAGAATTTGGAGTCGCGTCAGTAGTCACTTGGCTACAAGATGGAATGTTGGATGGGGAAATAAGCACAGATAGTCTGGTATAGACATGCTTTTCATCACGTACATTTCACATCAAAGCCCCAACGTTTGAGAAGAAGGTGATGGGATTTTTTGGAGATTTTATCCCCATACTTGTACAAGATCTTTGTGGATCAATTGAGCGAGATAAGTCCATGCGAAAGGAAGTGCTAGCAGGGCAAGCTTTCCAGCATTATCCTTCCGCGCGTTATGCAGTTGATGTAACCTTTCATCAGGCAAACATGCCTAGCGGAACCCAGCAAGAACGTGCATCCTATTACAGCAAAAAACACAAATTGCACGGATTCAAAACAGAGGAGTCCGTCCTTCCTACTGGGCTCGCGATAAATTGTTCTCGGCACTACAAGGGCTCTGAGACGGACATTACCATATTCAGAAAAAACAAAGAGTTCCATGTGGCTGCTGCCACAAAACCTCTCACAGACGACAATATGGAGGATAATGGACCCTTGCACGAGGAATTTCCATAAACCTGGATCATACTTGCAGACAAGGGGTATCAAGGCTTAGCCTCTGAGATGCGCGTTCTTATTCCGAAGCGCCGGAGACCGTCAACAATTATGACACTATCGGAAGGGGCAGTTAACGACGACATATCGTCGGACCGCGTCGTAGTGGAGAACTACTTCGGCAGATTATGTACCTTATGGGCAGTTTGTTCGGATAAGTATCGTTGGCAAGAGAGCAAGTATGATACCTTTTTTAGGGCCTGCATCGCGCTTACAAACTTTCACGCACTGGACCACCCTCTCCGAGCTGAAGATGGCGCACATTACAGAGACTAACTGAGACGGCTGATAACGATAGGATCTGAGAGAAGAGAGAGGCGTCTAGAAGCAAATCGGCGGGCGAGAAGGCGCCGAAAAATGCGAATACAGACGGCAAATGCAGACTACGATAGTGACTTGACTGTGATGAGCACCGAGTACTAAACTTAATTTTCGTTTGACCGAGGTAAATCAGCATTGACTCATTTGGTTAGAAGCACTCTAACCAGGAAAGAATCAACTCAATAGCACTAGTGGATGTGTAAAAAGGGAATTATCTTAGGTAATGCGGTCATGATTGAGGTTTTGGTCAGAAGCAGTTGTTTTTCGAAGTACTTTCTACAATTTATAAAATGGTCGCTATCCAGCACGGTGGCCAAGTTCTGATGTCGAGGTCTATTGATAACCAGTGAACGGAACGTAAGTACTACGAAGCAATTGGAGCATTCTCTAGACTTTTCTAGAAATATGAAACACCCCTAACAATAGACGCCTTCATGGGTGATGCAGAAGCGGCTCAGCTCAATGCTCTTGGATGGACTACGGGGTTTGAGAGCTTCAAATACTATTTTCACGTGCTATACAACGTTCAAAACGAATTCGGCACTTACCAGATTCGTTGCGTGGAAGTTTATCGTGGAATCATGGATATGCACTACACATTAAGCAAGTACGAGTTGATCTCGGTATGGAAGCGTGTCGTCCCGCATGGCTAGGTGACTCTCTATTGTGGAACTATTTCTATACTCAGTGGTTGTCCAGCAGATTTTGGCGCTGGCAAATTTACGTACTGCGGGGGGTTTTGCTACGACAAATAACGCATGTGAGGTTTTCAATGCCTTTTGCAAGGTATACCGCTTGCGGTATACCTTGCGAAAGGCTCTTGATACGTGGCGGCTTCTTATGAAATTGGTGACAATTGATGAAGATTTTACTTTTACTATACCTTCTATATTGCGTTTCACACGACCATCACCACACCAGGAAACGAAGAAACTCGCTAGAATTCTGGAAAACTACAGAGCGTGTTTCCGTATTTCTACAAGCGAAGAATCTGTCGTTTGGGTCTGCTACCTCGGCAACAACGATCAGGACGGGAAAAAATATACTATATCGAAGATTGACGCTTACGAGTTGTTGACGTTCCACAAGAAGAGCAAATACTATTTCACCTGAATGCCTTACGGATGACGAGTAGTTAGCAGCGTCTAGTTTTTATCGCTCAGCTTAAAATGGTCTGTAATACGAGCTCATCATACAGGAATGCCCATATACTCGATCCACAGTACACTCAATAAAGCGTGACGATGCTCAGCGCACCGGGAAGAAGAGGTCCGACCTGCTGGGACGGTGAAAAGGACATCCTGAGTGGACCGTGATCAACGTCTAGCGCAAGTTAGGGTCAAACAATCGAAATTTAGAGATAGAAAAGCTCGATACTGGGGGATTCTTGGCGAAGAAGGCGGTCCGACCCGCCACCGAATGAATCGATGCGAGAATCAAGTCATAAAGTATTTCGACAATATGCGTGCAATTGGGAAAGGTTCATTCTCGGAGATACTATATTACTATCTAAATATGGACGCGTTATTACTGATATAATAACAAATCCGAGCAGTCAGAAAATGTGGGTGACACGATTTATTAAGAGATGATCGGACACGAGCGTAACCCAGGCTACAACATGAGACGGGCAGGTCGCAGTGCAAGTCGCAAAGATGAGCAGGTCGCAGTAAATACTGAGCATATTGCAGCCCTGTGATGCACAGGACGAGCAGGTCGCCAGATTTCAATGTAGGGTACGAAGGATAAGAAGGTCACGGTGCAGGATGCACAGGATGAAGTGCAGGACGTGCAGGTCGCAGTGCACGACGTTGTTGGTAAATAGACCACCAATTCCCTTATAGTTGGTGATAACGTCAGCAGTTCTGATATTGCAGTGGATACGACCGCCGATTTTAGGGTAATTAGTGAAACGACGACATAATTTTTCCGCTACGGCGAGATTGGCGTCTGTTGATGATATAGCGCTTGCCACGTCCCAGGACTACATGGGCAAGAAGATGCTATCCATGGACATGATCGAACCAGTTCAAATCCATCCATCCGAGGTTTTAGACTGCTGTCTTCAAACGACCGAATGCACGTGTCAACTGTGGGGATTCCGAAATAGCTGTTAAAACCAATCTTAAATTTGTGCATCCCGCACCCCTGGCGAATAGATCGATTGAGGCCGGAAGGAATGCAGCAATTCGGGAGCTCTCCAGCTATGTCAGTACATGTTTTCTCTCGAAGACGTCAGCACTATGAAGGGGTAACATTCTGTTTCAAAGATGCTTTCCGACGCACGCGCTCTGATTACGTGGATTAAGAGAAAATAGGAAAGCGAAGATCAGCAAATTGTATTGCGCAAAATCCCACAGCTGAACATGTTTTAGGCACTCTCGTCTGCTATAGGGAAACCACCGTCCCACTTGACGATTTCACCACATTTACTTGTGAGAAGTGGCTCAGCGGCGGCTGTGTATTTGTCAATTCACTTCACGTGACATTTCAAGCAAAAAATGCAATTCGTTCTAGTCGTGGTGGTTTCAACGAAGTCCGCGTTGGGGCCCCGTGTTTTTGGGTTTTGAAGACGAAGGCGACCGCACATAAGTATTCGATGTGAATGCTGTTAAGCAAAGAGAACAAAGGTCGTGTGATATTTCCCCCTGTAAAATATCGTCGTGGATATACTGCAATGGTGTGGAGCAATTCTCGATATCCGCACACGAATGATGTGGATTTATGACTAAAAATGCAACCGAACAAGTTGAAGTAGTCCTGATCAAGACTGCCATTCCACTTATCGTCTACTAGAACAGCGCATGCTCGGCTGCAGAAAGACAACTCCAACTGCGGTGTCCTCGTTGTATAGTGGTTCGAATTCTACCTGAACGCTGCGGTTAACACCAACCCAGAAGAGGCGATCTCCAAACACTGACACCACGGACAGTGTCAGCCTCAGATCTGAAGCGATGCAGGTACATCAGGCTCTCCAATTTTTCTATGTACTTGTAGTAGCTAGTATCTTTAACAATCATCAATATTTTGTGTACTGCCCAATCATTCATGTTGAGGATCTAGTATATCTCTCTTGTAAATGAAAGCATCAGCGAGCCTGTTAGTAAATTTGATAAAAAAGCAAAAAAACACCCACTTACGAGTTCTCGAGACTGGCAACGCCTTGCCAAAATTGGTTGCACGTAGCTGGTTTTTGTAAACCCTGCTGCAAAAATCCATATTTTCATCGCCAGCAACTTTATCACGATAGCTTAATCAAGTAGAGGACTGTACAGATTCTCAAGTCCGAGTCCCATGGACTAACCAGAGCAGTGCGCAAGGTCGACGTTTTTTTCAGCGTTCTAATCAACCCATACACAACGTATCGATGACATTTCATTAATTTGCCCCACTGTCCTCATAAACCATCATTTACATCTTCCCCAGCGCTGCTTCACGCCAACCAAATAAGCGACGGGTTGGACGTGTCGTATTTGTCCCAATAATGGCTTCCGCCGTGCCGTTGCGCGTCACCAGCTCGTAGCCCGCTCCGACGATCTTGATGCTGTCACTCCATCGGGCAAGACGACCGACGTAGGGCCCTGCGTTACGCCAAACTTTAGTATAAGTGGCTGCGCCGAAAGATTCTAGCGAGGCTTAACGTGAGAAATCCTACTCAGACGAGTCGTAGCCGTATAGTCACGATGAGATCACGCTCAAGCGCCGAAATGAGGCCTCGAGGACAGTTGTGTTGTGTACACCGCACGATAGGTGCGTGAGTTATTTATGGAAGAGTTTTACATACATAGCACCGCCTAATAGAAAGCAGGTCATAGCCGGGGTGTCACCGAAATGAGGACTCGAGGACAGTTGTGTTGTGTACACCGCACGATAGGTGCGTGAGTCATTTATGGAAGAGTTTTACATACATAGCACCGCCTAATAGAAAGCAGGTCATAGCCGGGGTGTCTACTGGCGACCAATCATTTTTGTCTAACATTGTCCAAAATGGTGTCTAGTTCGGGCCTTTACTCGTAAATGATGGATGTTGATTTAAATCAACCTCCATCACTGACATTTTGAGTTTTGATGGTCTTAATTGTATTTCCATGAGGAAATGGTAGACATGTAGTTCATTTTCCCCGACAAAGAGAGAGTTGTATCGGGCTATATATCTCGCACAACGAGTTCGGATGTGCGCAGGATTTGCTCTGGCCTGTCCATGCAAAAACGCGAAATCTACTGAAACACGTTAATGTGAACATTGAAGCATCGCATACTTTATTGGTCCCGCCTTACTCTCTTTGCCGGAAAAACTGTATTAGTCTTTTACAATTATTAGATATAATAGCTCGCTGATTAGCACTCATGTATGTAAGGTGTACTTCATTTAAAGTTCCTAAGCAAACCCACCCATTCCAAAGTGCGTGTTAGATACCCCGTCAGTATAGACCGGGATCCCGCCACTTTCATAAGTTGAATTGATCGGACCCATGGGTTAAGGCTAATTTCCAACCGACCGCATGCAGCCGCATCGGTTGTGAACGATCCGTGCAGTCAAATTTGGGGTGAGGCATTACAATCTCGTTTCGGAAACGAACCAGGCGAGCCCAGCAAGCAGAGAGTAGTACGAGTCCTCGAATTTCTGACGGTGTTAAACCTCGAGTTCGTCTTGTTGCTGGTGTACATTTACTAACTAACTAAACTCTGGACTTTGCAGAGTGATGTGAGGAATAGCAACGAGCCGCCGCAGCAGACCGGAGTAGAAACCAGAACGTCACGTTGCCTTCAAACGAAGCTTTGCAGTATAGCGAATTGTTTATACTTATACCTGCGACGGCACTTACATCAATGCCAGCAGCGCGTTTCCAATTTATCGGGTTACCCATACAGCTAATGCAATCCAACACTGCATGTTATCACCCCTCTGCCTGAGAACAAATTTCGACCGGTGTCGCATTTTGCAAGTCCTATCCGATTGATCGATCTACACAGGGATTTTCATGTCGACCCGGACGGCTCAGATGAAATCGATGTGTTGGGTCTGAAGATATACCCCAGTAGACAAATACAGTGCAACGAGTGTAGATGCGATAAGGAAGAAATGCGCGCACCGTGGCTTGAAGCTAAAATAAAAAATGAAAAAGGCCGAGCCAATTGCTTTACTGAAGCGACAGGATGGTACAATGCTAAAAGGTCAAGATCTTGAAGACCTCTTAAACCTGGGAATTATTTGTACCACATGGGGGGTGGGGGGAAAGGTCCCAGCTCAATTCGAAGACAAGTGACCCATTTCAATTTTGATTTTAGCGCCTGATATGTGATCCAGCAATCCTACTCTTAGGCGTTTGGGTGTCAGTGTGGTTGGCGCCTCACAATTCAATTCGCTACTAAAGTTTTTCCTTTGTCAATAAAATCACGGACATTCTTTTGACACAGGAATCCACGCATTGGGGTTATCGTCGCCGGAGTTGCTAGTCCTTAGGATATACGATAGTAGGTTGTAATACAGAGCACACTCTAATTTAGATATAAGCAGTCATTACTAAATAAAAACACATTTTTCAATCAAACGGAGAGGGTTCAGCATCAATCAATTTTGTTTTGTGTGACCACCGCAGCAGTGTTTTGTCCTATCAAAGACAACGTAACTGACCCCCCCCCCTGCTGGACGTTGCAGCAAACTCAATTTCGTTTTCTCAGGCAGTTGATAGAGTCGTGATTCTACGTGGCACGCGTTCTGGTGCACGCCAGCCCCGTCTCGATCTCTCGCTATCCTCCGACGAGGAACCCCGAGCTTCCTTCTGTGTGTGATTACCTTTCTCTCCTTACTCCTCCCAGTGTGCCTCTAACTCGCACCCTTGTGTGTCACCAGCTGTCGACTCCTAGGTTAACAGCGTAAGACTAGTGCAAAGATGTCTCGATCCTCCTCATGGCAACATAATCTGCGCGGTTACATGCAGTGCTAGCACATAGAATCCGCTGCAAGCACACGAGACGTGATCGGTGACGAGGACTCAGGCAAGGATGAACCGAACGGGTATGGGGCCCTAAGATTAGAGCGTGTACAGTCGTCTCGCGATGTATCCCGACCGTCGCACTACCTGATGAGGAAAGACCGCTTGTTGAAGCTGCTCCGCAACCACATGCACATATCCGACGCAGAATTATTTAAGACTACCGATTATAATTGTTTTAGTTAGCCAATCTTCTAAAGAATGACCCTGCCTTTGTAGCAGCTGGAGGGAAGTCATTTTAGGCGTCGAGCTGCTTCTAATCGTAAACTTTTCAAATACCTTGGCTCATATAGTGACGTAGACAGTGCCCGATATTGGAAAATATAGAGTCCGTTTATACGTACATCAACCGATCTGTCAGGACAATGTTGAAGCTTGAACATACCGTGATCACGTGGCGAGATCCTGCAGAACGGCATGTTATTATGGAGTGGAATACAATATCTCATGATTAAATCAATTGTGGTGGACTTACTGATGGAACGCTTCCCCCCTTGCGATCAAACCACACCACAACGGAGAGTACTACTTCAGCCGTAAATCCTCGTATTCTGTGTACGCATTGCTGACGTGCTATGCTGTAGCACGGGTGAGGTGCTTGGTGGTGGGGTGATCCGGTTCCGTCCACGACATCGCGTCTAGATGAATAACTTGATGGCTCTACAACCTCCCTTACTTACTTGGCGATTGGCATTCTAGACTTAGAGCGTCATGGTTCCCGCGTTCAAACAAAATCCCCAAGCGACTCGAGCTGCACCCCGACCTTCATTATTTTAACAAGAGATTGACAAACATTCGGATTAAAAGTTAACGTTGTATCGGCTTACTCAAGATGCGCTTTCAATACCTCAAGAAGTGCGTGCCCAGCTGAGTAAGAATATAAAACACACCGGGCTGATAATATGATATGTGACGTGTGCGAGCATTATGCACAACCTGCTTATCGCAGAGCCTATTCTATCGGAGTGGCGGGAAGAACTTGAACAGTCTATTAGTGGTAAGCTCGATGGTAACCACGAACTAAATTTACCGGTTTTTTTAAGCTACCGGAGGTGAAACAAGGAGCCGGCCACTAGCCAACATTCCAGAAATACGTAATCACCGGTAACAGCGCATTAATGAGTATTTATTTTCATCTAGTCACTTCAAATTTTCGAATAGCCAATGCAATTCTAAATAGCCACTTTTCCGTCTCGGCTACCTAATCGTACTTAGCAGGAAGTTGACGGTGCAATCATTTTGTGCAGACTGCAACTTTTGGTCGGACCAAATGACCAAAATAAGTTACGATGCAAAGTGAGTGAAACGATGGGAGCACAGCTTGCTGTCAACCAAGCACAGCAAGATGCTCCCACGTTAGGGAGGTAACGTTGTTTGTTGCCTTGGAAGAGGTGAGAGAACCAACCGAGCGCAGCGAGATGCTCCCTTTTAGGGGGCGGCAGAGAGAGTCCTTACGCCAACTACTAGTGGCAAACGAAAGGGCAGCCGTAGTGTGTGTCAACAGCGAGCGTAGCGAGCCGCCAGGGTTTGGGGTCTGCGCGGAGCGCAAGTTGGGCGATAGGATCATGGTTTAGTTTTATTTAAGGAGGTCTAGAACAATCCCTGTGGTTTAAGATCCGGGTGCGCAACACGCGGGCTAAAATCCAGGTTTGTCTCTTAGCTCAGATACGTGCTCCCTCTTTTAGAAGCGGTGTAATCTACCAAGCACAGTACATAGTGCAAGGCGCAACACTTCCACCAGCCACCGACTACGATTTTTAAGCGATGTTAGTGGTTTGTTGTAGGTTTTCTAGATTGTGAGTATTGACCCGGTTTTTGCTCGTTATTGACTATCTTGAAGAGGGATGTTCATTCTTGTTTCCGCACTAAGGCAACCAAAATAAGGTAACACGTTAGCGAGGCCGCAACGAGTATGGTGATCGTCCATGGTCTTGGTGAGCACTTAACTGTAACACGTTAGCGAGGCCGCAACGAGTATGGTGATCGTCCATGGTCTTGGTGAGCACTTAACTCATGGGGGCATCTCTTTGTAATCTTGGTGTTAATGTATTTCTGTATTATAGGTGCTGGGAGGTCTGCTCCGGACACTCAATGTGATCGAAGATTCGAAAAAGAGCGTCAACGCGAGAACATTACCCCAATGAGCGACGGTAACGGCATATGTTTGATTCGAAAAAGAGCGTCAACGCGAGAACATTACCCCAATGAGCGACGGTAACGGCATATGTTGCTATACTGAGAATGACGGTATACGACTAGTGCACATATGGAGCACTTGTTGTCTCTAATCTAGCTAGCATACACGGGTACAGTGATCAGGTCATCAGTGAAAATCGCAGTTGAGAAGATGATGCAGAAACGTGCATATTAGTAGCGAGTGATGCTGGCATCTGTACAGGTTCAGACTCACGAGGATCTCGTCGTGGAAAACCGAACAATATTTAGACGCTTCTTGGCACGTTTGATACGTTTGACGACACAGATACGTTTCGAGAGGCTCGCGAGTTTAAGTTTTCTGCCACGAGCCAGTCAAAGAGCAAAGTTGGTGTTTCGAGAGGCTCGCGAGTTTAAGTTTTCTGCCACGAGCCAGTCAAAGAGCAAAGTTGGTGTGGTAAAAACCTACTATTGCAAGTCTCATGCAAGCTGTCCTGTTCGTAATTAAACTGCAGCGAGTAGAACTAGAAGGCAAAGGGTGCAGGACCTTTTTTGCCAGCTCTCGGGTGACCATTCATTGGGGGACGAGGCGGCTCCTTCCCGTGGTATTCATCCGTCGTGGAGTGAAGACATAGGCATGATGTTTGCAAATGATGCTAAACCATTAACGGTGCTCTCCCAGTTAAGAGCGAATAAGAACCGGTTGGGCATTAAACGACCACTTCCTTCGCTTGAGCAAATTAGAAACCTGAAGGCGAACCGGAAAATGTCAAAAATTGATAAACAATGGAGAAATCTAGATCACTACGACGAGCTCTTTCAGTGGGCGGCAGCCAAACTCTGCAACACCCGCGACAAGTGTGAGGAAGCTGGAGAACGTGATCTACTGGTACTGGACGTGTTCAGGGCAAACGACGTCCAGACCCAGGTGAACCCACATTTGGAATGGTGTTTAGCTGCCGTCAGTTGATGCAAATCTTCGAGTTGCTTTTGATTTGGGTGATCAAATTTCCATTTCATGCGACGGCACCTATCGATTGCACGAAGGCGGATGGACACTTGTGAATTTTGGAGTTATGGGGTCATTTATGACAGCGAAAAACGTGAGCACCGTCAACGTTTCTTCCCTTGTTTTTTAATTTGTTGGCTCGGAATGCCACCTAGCGTTCCATGCCATTTTTAAAACTGCCAAGCGCTGTGCACAAGAGATTTTGGATTCCGAGTTTTAACTATCGACAGGCTCACTGGATTGCTCGGCGACGATTTCTCCTACAAGGAAACGTGACCCAACATCACACTGGTTATGTATTGGCCGCACGTATTCCGGAACTACACGGCCAAAACGCAACTACTGGTCGACAAGACTTACATGAAGACCACCATCATGCCAGACTTGCGACGCATGCACGCGAGCGGAACCTACCAGCATTTTGCGGCGATGTATAAGGTGGTGCTAGCAAAGCGGAGATCTGATGGCGAAAACGCGTACGCCGATGAATTCGAGGCTACGTATCTGAAAGCACCATTTAACATTTGGTTCTTTGAAGCTTCCAAGCACCCTGGAATGTTGGCCCAGCAGCAAAGTATTGAGTCCAATAAACAAAGCATTAAAAATGACACGCACACCCCAAAACGTGCAAAGCCGAGCTACTTTTTGGAGAACACCATGCCGCTCATTATTAAGTGGAACTGCGAGCATCGAACTTCCTCTTTATGCTGAGGCCCCTATATTGCATGCGCAAGTCACTAAAGCGAGGAATTTGGTGGACGATTTGACCAAGTACCATCGCGAGAACACTAAACTGCGCGCAACGTTTTACTTTAATCGAAGCAGTCACTTCAACCAGCGTGCAACCAAAGCCCTGGCAATAAGGTTTGTTTCTTTATAATATTTTTTTCATGGTTGACAAATAACGTTTTACTTTGTCGCAGATTTGATAAATGCCAAGACCATTCGTTCCATAGCGTTAAAGTGCAGCGGAAAGTCACATTTCCAGGATTTAGTCTCGCTCCTCTCATTAAGGCAGATGCTATCGAGCAATTTCGACTAAACTACTCGTGCGATTGCAAGGCTTTCGTTCTTTCTGGATGGGTTTGCTCGCACGTCTTGGCTGCAGTTGTTATCTCCAGGAAACTGAATATCACCGAGGCTCAATTGTAGACTCGAGCGCGACGCCGACCTGGACGCTCGCGCAAGGAGGCTCACTGATTGGTTCGTGACCGAATTAACGCAACCGAAGCTGCGAATGAAAGCGTGGGTGGGCCAGATGCGAAGCTTCGAGACCGTTTAAGACAGCATCCGTCTAATACATTCGACATCGTCGTGCACCACAAATTTCAGACAGTTGTGTCCGAGCGACCTGTCTGAAAGCGTGGGTGGGCCAGATGCGAAGCTTCGAGACCGTTTAAGACAGCATCCGTCTAATACGTTCGACATCGTCGTGCACCACAAATTTCAGACAGTTGTGTCCGAGCGACCTGGCGAGACGGAGACCAGTATCTACAGAGGACGTGTTGTCTCGTATCAGCCTAACACCAAGCCCCCAACGTGGACAACTGCATTTCCAGACGACGGCACGGAGGAGCATGTGACGCTGAACCAGCTCACCGAGGACCCGACAGACGAAACTTACGGACAGGTACGTAATTTGAGTCGTTACACAGATTGGCAAGCTAACGCAGGAGGGTTTTGCTTGTGGTCATTTCTAGGAGGCTGAATACGAGTGAACCAAGTAGATATTACTTCCGATGCCTTTGCGCCTTTGGCCGTTCATCAGGTAACTTGTTTTTTTCTTCATTAATTAACGGCAACTAACTAGTGCTGCAAATAGAAAGTAACTACTCGGTCAATTGATTTGGAGGCTCTATTTGAATTTTCCACTAGCCACATTTACTGCTTCAGTTGAATTTTCCACTAGCCACTTTTGCTGCTTCATTTGAATTTTCCACTAGCCATTTTTGCTGCTTCATTTAAATTTTCCAATCTTTAAGATTATTGGCGAAATGTCGCACTTGAAGATCGAAAAGACGAAGAAGGCGCGGACGACACACAGCGTCACGGGCAACGGGGTCCCTATAACAAGGGGATATGAGGGCTCAAGAATGCGGGAAGAGCAGCATCACAAGGGGCTCATAAGGGAGTGGATCAACAGAGAGCAACCAAAGTAAACCAAGGATGCAGAATGGAGACCATCAGATCATCGAGGGGAAAGAACGCAGCGGATCACCAAGAAAAGGGCAAGTAAGCGAGTCCGCTCAAGATAGACATAAGATCGGCGGAACATCAAGTCACGCACGAGGACAAGGGGACAGAGAGACAGCTGACGTACAACTGCGAACCTACATCTACAACAAGTCACCAGATGAGTAAATCATGCAAACGGCGGAAAGGATGGCCAACCAGGGCAGGGAGAAGAGGTTCAAGTTTTTATCGTCAGTCTTTGCCAGCAGCAAAAAGAGTTGAAATATGAAGTGAAACTTCGATAGGAGTGGAAGGATGTGATGACCGCAGAAATGCAGATCAAGTACACCGAAATAGAGACCCTAACAACGAAGTGCACATGAAGAGGTTTGCAGAGTTGATAAGAGAATGGTTCACAGTACAAGAGCTTACGTTTGAGGAACTAAAAAATAGGTTGAGGGTACTCCACTTTGTGAAACAGTCGCGAGCTGGAAATGGGAATGCAGTCGAGAACGAGGCCCCTAATTACATTGGAGCAGTCAACATGGGGCTATAGAACAGAAGCAAAACAGAATTGACGACTCAGCAACGACGGATGCTAGAGCTCTGCATGAAATCAGCAGCGACACTGAAAACATTAAGACAGAGGACGGAGGACGAGAATGTAGCACTACAGATGATATTGAAACTGGAGATCGAAGTGCAATACCCACCTTATTTTCTAGTACAGTCAATGGACGCAGGTGAAATAGCTAAGTTCACCGATTACCTATTGGGGATAGAATACCCTCTCTATGCGCAACTTGCGCCAGGATAAAGATTCAACGAAAATCTCTCGGGACATGCGCTAATGGCTCTCATCAACACCGGCGCAGAAACAACACCACAACAAAAGTTCGAGGTACAAGAATTTAAAGAAGATGTTTCGAGAATCACTCTCGACGTGGATAGTAGATTACTTAAAGTGACCTTCAAAGGAAAGACCACAGCCAGCAAATGGGCGAATTGGATAGTGCAGTGGCAACAAAGTTTCTGAATTTGATAGACTATGTTAGTCAAAAAGAAGCAGCAGCGGTAACACACGAATTGGTAGAGATTGAATTCTATGTCTTTATGATGGAAGTCAAGAGAGTGAAAGTTACATCTGAAGACATGCACTGAGTGCTAACCATCAAGCTCGACATCCAAGTACAGGAAATGCGTCACCCTGAAGTAGAAGAAGCAGGCTTGAATGACAAACGATGAACAGTAAAGTCAAAGCGGAGGGACACCCACGGAAGCTTCAAACTTAGCGCTAATTCGGGCAGGAGACATGGAGATAACAGTATGGCACCATTCGGTACATTTAAGCAGACCATATGGACATTGCTATTCACCTTTCCATTCGTCTCTAGTATGCAAAGAACTCTCACAACGAAGCGGAGAGCGCCAGAAAGAGTCGAACTAAGAACATAGAAACTATGCTGCCATAACAGCAGACACAGTTCCAAAACCACCACAAATACCTGAAAGACATCAATCGCACTGACAAACACAAGACCACGTGTTTTTGCCACATCAAAACCTTCACGGCCACCACATTATCTGAGGAGATCACAATAATTTGCTAGCAATCATCCCATAGCTTTGTGTCAGCACAACTGAATATATTCACCCAATCAGCGATCTCTATTCTGGTGGTCTAATCCAATCCCAACACGCATTTTATTGGTCTAGCTTGCTCTAGACTTTGCTGCGCTGAGCGCCCATCCTTTAAAAAAAGTTTCCCCGCCTAGTACCTCGCCAGCTACTCTTTATCTCTCTCGACAATGCCCAACCCTCACGCCTGGAGTCTGCTCTGCAGCGGCATTTCCTCTGAAGATACCGCCCTCTTGCTCCAAGGAATGAAGAAGCGGAAGACGGTTAAGAGCAAGCTGATGTCGTGTACGTATCGCAGCAGTGGCGTTCCACACGCTATGCGATACAAGCTGATGCGATGTTTGTGCAAGCACTGCTTCGACGCGGTTCCGTATCTACCCTGTGCATGGCGGCTGAAGTTGCTGACCTGCCAGGAAGCCGACACAGTGGACGTACACGAGCTGGGCGACCACCACTCCCGAGTTTTGTGCAAGCACTGCTTCGACGCGGTTCCGTATCTACCCTGTGCATGGCGGCTGAAGTTGCTGGCCTGCCAGGAAGCCGACACAGTGGACGTACACGAGCTGGGCGACCACCACTCCCGAGCGCGAACGCCGTCCAAACTCTACATCATGCAGCAGCAGCGACGACTTCATTAAGGAGCTCGCGCACGAAAACCTGATGCCGATGCGAATCCGACACGCTTTGCAACGCAAGTTTAGCCTCCGGCCTGCTACCCTTCCGAGCCTGCGCACGGTGCTAAATTTCGTGCACCATTTTCGACGAACGTGCTTGGGTGGCTACGATAAGCACACAGCAATCAAGGAGGCAGTGCAGGTCTCCGCATTAAGTGGACGGGAAGGCGACCGCGACGCCTTCTCGTTCACTAGTGCGTACGACAGGGCCGGCGCCCCCGAGGTGGGAAATGGCTCGGATGCTCGGCCGCTTCTTGTCGGCATGACCACGAAGGCTTTGCTTCGTAATGCGGCACGGGACCCAAGCACCTGCATCTTCCACCTCGACGCAAAGTTCATGATGAACAGCGTCGGGTACCCGGTGCTCGTCTGCGGCATTACCGACGCCTCCAGGACTTTCCACCTCGTAGTTATATTCATCAAGTCGCAGCTCCAGCATCAGCACTTCGCTGCGGCGCTGACTGCATTGCGCCGCGTATATGCTCGCGTTAATGAAGCGGAGCTGCAAGTCAAATTCGTGCTTGGTGACGCGGACACGGCGCAGTACAAGGCCTTCCGTGATGTGTTTGCAGACTGCTCATTTACATACCTAATGCGCTTCTACCACGTAGTTGCTAACATACGTGAGAGGCCACGCGGGTTGAGCTCGGATCTTTCTGCATTGGTGTACAAAGGCATCTACGATTTGCACATCGCGCAGAACCAAACTGAATTGGTTGAGCAGAAGAAGGCTATGCTAAACGAGTGGACTGGGTATGCAGGTCTCGCTGCTTTTGCCGCGAATGTGAAAGCCCAGTGGTTCACGGACAACTTTGCCAACTGTCAAGTCTTCCTCACACCACCCGGATACACCACTACCAACCATCCGGTTGAACAGTTCAACCGGGAGCTGAAACGCGACTACCGCATCATCGTCAGTTGAAGATGTGATTGCTTCTCGCTCAGCTGCTTGCGTGCTGCGGACATCGCTCGATGGCGTTGCATCGGTTCTCTCTCATGCCCACTTACCCATCGACACTTCAGACACGTACCCGAGGTCTTCGTCGCCGTGGTCTGCTGAGTGAGAACATCGTCACCCGGTCCAGCATTGACTTACTCCTTGGCGAAGCCCACCCTGACCTCGTCCACGTGCGTGCGATGCCTCCGATGCGGACGTATGTCGTCGAGCTCAACCGCGCGAGAGAGGACATGGCGATTTCGACTCAGTTCGGCGTCCACTACGCACGCATGGAGGTAGAGGGACAGCCTCGTACGGGCTGGCCGGTCGACTTCGCACTGCATACTGTCCTTGCAAATACCACTTCAAGATGGGATACATGTATTGCTGCCATTTGCTGTTCGATAGTGGATAGCAGTCCCGAAGCGTAGTGGATAAGTCCGCTGATCAACAGGAAGCGTGTGCAAAATGTGGGGCTCACGCAGAACATTGGCGGCGTCTGTAGGAAACATTCTTCAATACAAGTGTTCAATGTTCTCAGTTATTCGTAATGCTTGACTTTATCTACATATCAACATACTATATAGCACAGAGCAAATATCATGTCGATTGCGGCGTCACATCAGAGTACAGCAGTCAAAGCCGGTATTTACGGTATTGCACTCATGGCGATGCACACTCATCCACCGACGTCCATTCGCCCACAGATAGTCCGCACTGGCTGCGCTCTGCTGGCCACCATCGACGCGCCCGCTCCACCGCAGTCCCAGTGACAACCACGCTCCTCCACGCGCTGCTGACCACCGACGACACGTCCGATCCACGTCAGCCACGCACTGCGTGCCACCGACGACGCGCCTGCTCCAACAACGGCGAGCTCTTGAATGAGCGGTCGGATCTGGGACAAATGTACCTAGCTCTATGCAGTGAGATTTGGAGCGTCGACTTTCTCGCCTGGACGAGGTGCGCCGTCCCTGTCATGGTGCTGTGCTGATTTTTATGGTGTTCGTCAGGGATCGTATGGTGTTTATGATATTTTGTGATCACAGCAGGGCCAAGGAATGCGGGAGTACCTTTCAATGGGACAACAACCGACACTCCAGGAGATGCTGGACCTAATCGGTGTAAATGGAAAAATATTCACAAGCACAGGGTCAGAGTAAGAGTAAACAAGGAGTGCACTCAAGCGCGCCAGCGGAAGGAAGGGGACAACAGAGAGAGAACAAGCAGGATGTCATTCCGAATTTACCAAAAGAATGAGCATACCACAAAATGACGAGTGGAAAGACCGGCGGAAGGAAGGGGACAACAGAGAGAGAACAAGCAGGATGTCATTCCGAATTTACCAAAAGAATGGGCATACCACAAAAAGACGAGTGGAAAGACCGAGAATAACCTTCATCATAGACCAACAACAGGGAGTCCAGACTCAGGACAAACAAGAGCATACAGCAGCAGGAATGAGGGAGGGGAGCAAGGTTCACAACACTCCTCTGCAAGGGCGTGAGGGCTCACGATAGACACGGAACACATAGAGTTCAAGCAGGTGGAGGCGACGTGGGTATGCAGACGACAGCAGACGACGGGGCATGTCTATCGCGCCCCCGAAACTGCTTCGGATCGTGCGTTCTCTTGCACAAGATGCAGAGCGGTCGTGGCCACTTTTCCATCGACGGTGGTGAATACCATCACTTTGTCCACCCGGCGGACCCCCCCCACTGTTCTCAATTGCCGAAGGTTTGACGACCGAGCAACTCCCCGCCAACACCAATGCTCGTAAAATCGAATTCGGCAAGCACATCGAGATCGTGTTGGTCAATATCAAGGATGACAGCACCCGTTCCACATGCACAAGCACTCACCTTGGGTGGTTGGCAGCGGTGAGGCGTCGATCGATCAGATCCGCAACAGCCCAGTTGCCTCCGCTCAAGCTGCTCAATTCGATGACGCGCGATGCCTACCTGCACTTCGGATGGCAACGGTGGCTGTTCTGGGTACATACCGTCTAGATACCGGTATGGCCCTAATTTACCATGAGCTCGCCGGTTTGTAGATTGTTCAACCAATAAGTCAGGTTAGTTTAGCAGTCAGTTCGGAATTCGCCAAGGAATAGATTCTTCCTTTCGTTTTCACCTCGGTCTCCTCGGGCGCCACGCAAATCAAAATATCTTCGGTATCAAAGATAGCTTTGATATCGTTAGGTAATGATTATAGAGTGCGATATAATCTAAGCAGGGTACTCTATTTGATAGCACTCTATTTTTGGACTATAAAATGTGACCATACTGTAAGTTGTCTTTTCCCTAACTCAAGACACTTGAGTTTATTGGGGGTTCCAATGCGGTGCAGGGTACCGCGGTTTCGAGTCCACCGAAGTCGTTAATTTTCCACGCGCAAATTGGTAAGTCTATCTATTACCATGCCAGTTCCCTACAAGCTGCAACTAACATTCTTTCATGGCTGCCTCACTTGTCCTCAATCACGATGTTATCCATCGTCTCCATCATCGCCTCGATAGCTTCTTCGTCATCACTGCATGAGTTGAAGCCACCTCACAACTCCCACGCCGCTCTGAACTTGGAGCCGTGGACATCATGCTTCGTGATGTGCCACTCTCGCTGAAGCCCCATGCACGAATACGCGAGCTCCTGTTGGAAGTGCATGACGTGCACTGGTATCAACGACAGAGTAGTAACTTACTAAAGGATATATAGAAGGTTCTAGAAGGTCTAGGCAGATTTGCAGGGTGCAGGATAGCCAGAGAGACAGAAGTCTCGCTTCTAGATTGGTTAAGCCAGTGACGAGGCCCCTGGCGGGGGGGGAAATGCGTTCGGTACATCCAGGAAGTCACAACACAGCTTACCATTTCCCACAGGTTATGATCCCAGCGGCTCAGCTTGGACGCTGTGGTGGTCGCGGGGTTTACGTGGGAAGCGTCTACGTTCAAGTCGTCACGGATGCAACGGGATCCGACGACAGGGGGGGAGATGGACAAGCGCACGATGAACACGCGGCTGTCCTTAGCACTCACGAAAGGGGCGGCTGAGTTCTGCACACGAAGTTTATAAGGGGTGATGTTGAGGCGGATCGAAGGAGGTTGATCGAGTAGACAGACTCTGGTCAAGGTAGAGGCACGCGACATTAAGGTGGGGTGGATACGTGCAAGGGAGAGCCAGGAAAGCGCGGCAGCATCAAATATGCTGACCAGCGCCGGCGGCGAGTCCCAAGGAACCCAAGCGACAAGGCTGAACGCAAGAGCGCGCGGAATCATGCGCAGAGATTGCATGCGCGCAGCGTGTCTGTCAATAAGGGGAGCACAACGCAGGCGACGACTACGAATACTCAGACAAGTACGACTCGTTGCATGACGTTCACTGGTATCGACGACAGAGTAGTAACCTACGAAAGGGAATATAGAAGGTTCTAGAAGGTCTAGGCAGGTTTGTAGGTTGCAGGATAGCCAGAGAGACAGATGTCTCACTTCTAGATTGGTTAAGCCACTGACGAGGCCCCTGGCGGGGAGCCGAAACGCGTCTGGCACGCGTTCAATACAGGAAGTCACAACACACAACTTACCATATCCTACAGCTCCATCATCGGTTGCGGCGAGCTCGCATTTGAATGCTTCAGATGAAAACGAACACCATAGATCTCAAAAAGCGAAGTCCGACAGCTTCGCGAATTGATGTTTAGAGAGGTATGGATTATTCTGGAATTGTCAGTTTCATAGGGCACTTTATTCCATCGCACTAGTACACGGTCTCTGGAGGACTCTATTCAAAGGGCACTATATTCGATAGCGCACTCTAATCCAGATTTGGACGGAAAGATATGACGGACACAAATGAATGACACACATGTTTTGTTTCTGTCTTGCCAAAAAAATTATTTTAGCCAATGAGGTGATCAAGGCTAGGAGAGTCCAAGTCCACTCATAATTAAACGTTAAATGGAGGGCCTCATGGAGGGACTCGTGGAGGATAGCATAATGGCGCGCTTTAGACAATGGGGCGTAAGAGATGACGGGGACCTGGGCGTTATCTCAGACGTTGACGATTTTGAAGACTATGACATCCACGTGGCTGTTCGAGACCACCACAATGCATATTCCAATGGCCTAAAAGCCAAGGTGCTTGACGATGTAAATGCGGGTCTCACTGTCACCCAAGCTACAAGAATCACCGGCATAAAGTCATGGACGGCGGTACATGCTTGGCTTAAGCAGGAGGCCAAGATCAGAGCGGCGTGCGACAACAAGATGAGGTCCAAGTGTAGTGTCGGGGGTCAAGGAAGGTCTAACCTGTTTCCCTATTGCGACGAACTCGTACAGTGGATTAAGGGGATACGGATGAGTACCTTGCAAAGAACAAAGAAGAGAGCCTAGGTCGCATGAGGTATTATTCACAGCAACGGATTCTCATTTAGGCGTCCCTCCAAGTCAATACTTTCGACACAGAACTTGCAAGATGAGCAGCGCAAGTTTCCAGCGGTGTTGGTGCACAGGTAAACGCATCGTACGCAAGGTCCTCTATCTTCAACGCGGACGAAACAGCAGTCATATACAACGACACCCCTACAGGTATTATCAGCGAAAGAGGGTCCAAAAGGGGGGGGGGTGAAGGGGCGAACGCGATCGGAGAGAGCAAGTGTGCTACTTATAGTG
>JAIKVB010000404.1:0-27488 GCA_024679045.1 Phytophthora brassicae | reverse complement strand
ATACAAAATCCTATACTATCTTATGTTCTACCTCCAACATAAGGATCAAAATATACCCCCCACCTTTGTCCCGGGAACTAAGGGGTTAAAGACTGCAGACACTGCATGAGTAGTATGTTTTTAGCGTTTAATAAAACTTGGTCACCAAGGTTAAAAACTGTGTTCATTATTCCTGCCTTTGGCATCCGCCTGTTCTTTTTTTATCTTGGCTTTCAGTCATTGTATCTCGTACATGTCTTAAGACATTAAGACGAGTAGATATGAAAGCTTCAAACTGTTTCTGAACAGTGATAGGGCTGACATCAGCAAGCTTATCGGCTATCTCTCCCCCTCCAAGCCCTGAACCAAGTAGTGGTAGCGTCGATGGGACACGATGGTGTGAGAGACCGTTGACGTAGAACGGAGTGTAGCCTGTAGAGGCATGCACATCATTATTTAATGCAATCTCGACGAGTGGAAGCATAGAACTCCAGCGCTTTGGCGTCTCCGCGCAAACGCTACGGAGTATTTCTTCGACAACACGAGTAGCTCGTTCAGTTTGACCATCGGTCTACGGATGATCCGCTGTGGACATGTCCAACTTATTGCCTAGCACCTGGAACACAGATGTCCAAAACTTCCCAGTGAAGCGGGGGTCTCTATCGGACACGATCGATGAGGGCAAACCGTGTAAACGGAAGACCCGATCGATAAACAGCTTAGATGTACCTTCACCATTCCGGCACTGCCGCTAGATGAGACATCTTGCTCAATCGGTCAACAAATACCACAATTCCAGTGTTACATTCCGAATCTTTCGGAAGGCCAAACACAAAGTCCAAACTCATGGACTCCAATCACCCTGAGGGTACAGGTAAACTTGCCAAAGGTGCAGACGAATGCGGGGAGGGTTTAACCCGCTGGCATGTCTCACACGTAAGCACGTAAGTGATCGTCCATTTGTACATCTTGGGCCACCAATAGTACAAACACACAGAGTTGTAGGTCTTCTCCCGACCCAGGTGACCACTAAGTGGCGTGTCGTGCGCCTCATAGAGGATACGGTACTTAAAATCCTCATCATGAGGAACCACAATACGTGGAGTGTCCTCAGTACTGGTGCTATAATATAGCAGGTCATCATCGATGAAATAGCAATGTAGGCTCGCGCATGAGCGCGCTGACAGCGTCAGCTTCGAGTCTTGAAACTCCTTGCTTCCAGCAGAGCTGCGTACGTGTCATCTCGCGCATACGCAGCGCGGATGAGGTCTGGCACAGACGACGTCACCATAGTGATATTTGGCCCTGTGTCCTTCACGAAAGGATGGACGACGGCGCGTTAATGCTTTTACAGGTCACCGAAAGCAAAGGCTTCTCGGCTAGAAGTAGCAATACCCGGGCTGTCCAGTTTATTGACCGCCGAGTCGGACGGGGTTTGTTGAGTCGCACAAAGCGAAAGCGCACAAAGCGAGAAACCCTTCCCCGGGCCGACTTATCTTCTTGGCGCTACCTGTTCATACTCTAAAAGCTATGCCTCTCGAGTATCAACGGCAGACATAATCCAGCCCACGCAGGGACTTACCGGAAGAGTGTACGTTGTTCTTGGACTTAGAAGATTATGTTCTGTTTGTTGTTATCTGAGAGCCTCAAAGGCTCTATCTAGTGTTTCCTATGTCATATACTAATATCTAATGAAATGGAGTGGTTTCGGATCTCGAACGTCCCTTCGACAACTTATATCTAAAACTCCTACTGCTTCCGCTGACTTTGTTACCCATCGGGTCGCCAGAATATCTCTCTATGTATGATTGACTTGATTGTACCCGCTGAGTTCATCCAGCCGACTCCGATCCGCTGAGCTCATCCAGCTGACTTCGAATCGATGAGTTCTCTCACTTGATACGAGCCCGCCGAGTTCAAGTCAGCTGACTTCGACTTTTCGGAGTACAGTTTCTGGTGTTTACTGCTCGAAGTACCGTTGTCTGACCCAGTTTTTAATAGGTCAGGTATTGGTACAAAATTTTGACGAGCACCACACCAGACTCGCACAGGCCCAAAGGCGAAGGCGGAAGGTAAACCGCGATCGCTGCGCGGCATGTAGAGTTAAATAGCTGCGGAAGGGAACAACAACTTCAAGCCTCGGCACATGCCGAAGGGTAAACTGAAACGGGAGGGAAGACGTCCTTAACGTATTCCGTTCAGTCCCACTACCACCTCCTTTGTGGGTGATCATGTCCGATTTGGCAGATTTAACCATAGTAAAACCTAATGAGAGACCAATCTAAAGTTATGAAACAGCCTTTTTCTGAAACCTATCTAAAGATTTGAAACGGAGTGGTACGAATCAGAAGCCCTTTTGCAAGAATGCTGCTGCAACTTTTAATGATTGCGATTATTCGTCTAGCGGTGAAGCAGCGCGAGACGCGCGGACAGGAACACGACAAGGCTATACGGCTGCTTGGACTCTCAACGTGCGCTGCTTCTTTGAATCCATACACAGCTCGCAGAACAAGAGACTTTTTCGAGACCATTTTCGCATGGACGTGGAAGCATTTGATGCGCTGTATGATCTTTGTAAGCGTTATATTCGCGATTCGCTTCATCATCCAAAGGAAGTACTTGCTGTTGCTCTCCACTGGATTGGAACAGCGACAACTTGTCGAGGACAAGAGGTTTTCTTTAACTTGGCGTTTTCAACAGTTCATAAGTATTGATTTCACGGGGTTTATGTGATAGTTGGTTCTCACAAAACCTGCTTGTAGTGCCAACACACGTACCAAGTGATTTCAAGCAGAGTCATCCTATTTTAACCAAGCACTATGCGCTATCGATGGTACACACTTTTGTATTACCGTTCCTAGTGACGACGTAAAAGATTTCGCACCCAGAAAGGGTTTATCTCAACCAATGTGTTGATTGCATGCGACTGGAGAATGAACGTTTGCTTTATATATCCCATATTATTTATCCCATATTATGGTTCTTCAATGGAGCCAATTTCTGGACACACTTCCCGGTATTTTTTTACGTGCTTGCAAATGCGAGATATGCTCTTGGTGCACAAGTTCTGACTCCATACCGCGGCGTACGCTATCATTTAAAAGAATGAGCTAAGTCGTCGGGGCGACCACTAAGTTGTTCAACCTACGTCATGCAAAGGCGAGGAATATTGTGGAACGAGTAATTGGAGTACTGAAGCGCCGCTTCAAGGTGTTGCGAACGTGTATGGATTACGAGCTGGTAAACATCATTATTCTGATCGTTGCTTGCATTTTAGTTCACAACTTTATCACAAAGTTTGACGAATCCGACCTTGCCGAGGATTTTGATGTCGCCGACGACACTGCGAGTGAAGATGTTGACGACCTAGATGATGGTGAAAGTATTGCTTTTGAGTTTCGAAATGATACGTCATGGCGAAAGTGGATGACGAAGAAATGAGCATTTCATGATAAAATTTGGTAGTTCCCCCGAATTATGAAACGCGTGAGATAATCAAATTATGGGTCTATAATACGATTTTGTTGTCGGCGTGTTCACGAGCGCCATTTTCGTCGAAAACATACATAGTAAAGTGAAGTTGTGAAAGGGAAACCACTCTCTTTAGTGACACCCCACTTTAGGGGGCAGTTTGAAATGACCATTTCGTGATAAAATTTGGGAGTGCCCCCGAATTATGAAACGCGTGAGATAATCAAATTATGGGTCTATAATACGATTTTTTTGGCGTGTTCACGAGCGCCATTTCGTCGAAAACACACTTTGACGCGTGCTATTTTCGAGGATCGCGAACACGACCTTAATTTTCGGGTGTTTCGATTCAGAATCAAACCCAGCTGCATGTTGGTACATACAGCTTGTTGGGGTTCAAGTCGAACACGGTCTTACATAATGTATTTAATTTTGTATACCCTGACGGTCACCCTGAAATAAATTTTAGAGAACTTTCACCTCCCCCCTGAGGATATTTTGTAAGTGTCACTCTGATTTTACAATGTTTTTTGGTGTCATTTTGGTTGTGAAAGTGTATGGTGAAAATGCCGAAAACGAGGCGCGGCATAATACCGTGATGTCATTCTTTGCTCGATGTTTAGTGTTTTCCGGATCGAAACAACAGGAAACGCAAAGCAAGGCAGGTGGCGATCCTGCTGAAAACTTGTAGCCGAGTGTATTCCTAGTTGTTTGTAGTAGCTAGTAAATTGTAGAGTGAGAGTTTGGGATGACCGTCGCCTCCCATCCATCTCAAGGGAATAAAGTTTACAGTCTTCTTCGTCCTAGCGACATTGAAGTAAACATGCAAGGCTACCAGAAATTCCACTTGGATCTCTGGTAGACCTGTTACAGTTTCACATAAAATTGACCAGATACATTGATTGGATCTGCCTCACCAATATCAGCTGCTGTCCTCTGATGCACCAGAGTTCAGTCAACGGAGCATCTGTGATTGACGTGGCATCCACCAGTCGTTCACTGTCTGTCGGCAACGCTGAAGTTGCTGGCGGCAGTAGCGAAAGATGGCTTCGATCAGATCCTGGTCATTGCTGATCCTGATGAAGCTCTTAGCGTTAGCATTGGTACGTGATCACATCTAACGTTTAGATGTCTGCGACCGCTTAAATTGACTAGCACTTTCATCCTCAGCTCGAATTAACGTACGGCGTCTTGGAGTGTTCAGTCGTTTTCATCAGGTCCAGGTGTATCCACCAAATGCTGCAGCGCAACTTTGGCTGGATCACCTCTATTGGACGCTTGAATCTCGTTGAGTGAATTGGCCGTCACTGCCTGGCCAACTGCGGTTTGCCGCGGACCTTCCACCGTGACACCAGAATTTATCTGCATGACAGGTGGGAGTGGTCGTTGACGTGGAGTTCGGCGGTTGTTCCTCCGTTTTGGTTGCTCCCTCGTAGTAGGGACTGCAAGTCTTGACTCCACCTATAGTCACTTGCTGCCAGTACTCTTGAACCTTTGAAGCACGCTGTCGGCAGTAGAGACATTATTTTTTACCAGAACTGGAACATCTCGGGACAGGTCAGTAAGAGTCCTCGATTAACTCGAGTCCCTTCGACTTCACCAAGATTTCGAGATCCTGTATCAGCTCATTCCAGCGGTGCTCCTTCAACTCCTCTACGGCGAGGAGTATTCCTCGTGCGGGGATGTGTTCGAGGAGTTCTTCGTTAACCTCGAGACTAGAATCTGCGTAGAATTTCAGTCTCGAGCCATGAAAGTCCATTTCTTCTCTAGTCAGGAGGTGTTGGATACGAAAAGAATGTGCGTCTGCCCAACCCAGGTGACAAACAACTTGTTGTTGTTCTTTTCATCCACCCTAGATCGTAGCACAAAGTTCCGTAAAATTAATCACATTCTCGCCCCGTTCCCTTTTCTTGTTGAGCAGCTTTTGTTTCAGTCTCGCACTACGCTGTGCATGTCTTGAATGCTGGCTCTAAGGTCAGCGAGAAACTGATCGATGTTTTCACTTGCGGGTATTTCTTGCAGTTCCCTAGTAGCAGGTAGGTAGAAATCGCGGAGTGGTGACGGACATGGTAGTCCCGTAAACAGCTCCACCGGTGCTTTCTGGCCTAGTGAGGGAACCGCAGTGTGGTTCAGTCTGTTATGTACCATCGGAATCAGGTACACCCAGTCGCTATGGTGGATCTTGTACTCCAGGGTCATGGTCTTAATGACCTGAAGCAGATCTCGGTTGACACGCTCAACCGACCCATTTATCCAGGGGCAGTATACTGGCGTGATCTCCTGTTGCGAACGGAGTCTTCGTGCCAGTTCTGCAACGACCTCATATTTGAAATGAGTGCCCTGGTCAGATATCCATTGAGGCGGTAAGCCAAATTGAGAATGCCAAGCCAACATCGCCTCCACGGTTACCGCGCTGTCGGCAGTGTCTGCCACGACAAGCTCGCAGTAATGAGACGCGTGGTCCTTGAGCACAAGAACGTACTCGGAGTCTGCGAAACAATCTTCCATGTAGAGAAAGTCAAAATGTAATAAACCATTGCGTTCTGTACACTCCATTGTTTCGCCCCGCGGATTAGGTATACTTTTCCCCCTTTTGTATGCAGACACAGCCGAAATTCACGGAGGCAGGTGTTTACCTTAGTCGGGTCGGTTAATAGCAAACAGACGTTGTAGGTGGGACATCATTGCAGCATCACCGCGATGGCCGCGGGCTCCAAAATGAGCAATCACGAAAAGACGAGAAATTAATCATAAGCTGTAGCTGGGATCCAGATTTTATCGTGGTGAGTGCGTACTCCGTCCTCTGTGGTCCCAGCGTCTGCAGGAGGCTCGCACAATGATTATGCCAACAGGATGTCTTTGTATGTTGGCCACATAAAGTGATTGTCGTCAAGAGGGCGGAGTCTCGAGATGGTTGACTCTGTCACCTCGGTTTCAGATGTCTCGGTGTTTTGAGACACAGTAGTTATTGTACGGAGCCGTTTGATTGTGTTCATGGCGGGTGCGTTGTTACCTGCCCACAGACGACTCACCATGTCAGTCCCCACGTTCTGTGGTACTGCGATGTGCTCTATGACATAGTTGTAGTTCATTAGTTTCATCGCCCACCGCAATAACTTACCCTTCACGTGCTTCTTGGTTTTTTTCGTCTGGTGCAAATACGTGAATTAGGTTGCGGTGGTCGCAAAACATTCGGAATCCCTGCGGTCGGAGTATCAAATAATCCAACTTATTGCAAACGCAGGCAATCGGGAAAGCTTCTTTCTCGATCACTGTCCAATTCAATTGGCTCCCGTAAATGAACCACTTAGACACTCGATCAGCTGATGCAGATGGTCCTGTACGGGAACCTTGATATCGTATTCTGCAACTTGGTTGACTATTACAGCCCAGCCCAAGTCAGAAGCATCAGTGAGGAGGCACGTAGTGGCTGAGTCATCGGGGAAATTTAGCATTGCAGCAGACGCTAACATTTATTTGACATTGTCAAATGCTTGTCGCTCCACTGCATTGAGATCTATCAAAATCCTTGCTGCTGCTCGCTTTGTGCGGCGATCTTAGTCAGGGATTCGTCTAATCGGCGTTGTAATGGAGATCCTTGGCGTGAGTAGTCTTGGGCGCAGTTGGGAAGCGGATCCTGTCTTAATCACATTTTGACGGATCCCGCTACACCACATGAGTAGTCTACATGTACCATACTTTCGCGCATTCAATTGACGGCGCAAAGGAACTGATTCAATTCTCCGGCCGTAGTTGGATATGGCACTGCTCGCAGGCTTTCAATGCGTGCTGGGTCATGTCGTACGCCATCAGCATTTATCGATTTCCCGCACCATATAACTTCCTGCTGATACAGGCTGGATTTCTTCACGCTTACCTTTAATCCAAACTCGTTCAATAGGGAGAAAAGCTCAATGAGTATATCTAAATAAACGTTAATGTCGTTAGCGTAAAGTAATAGATCGTCAATCCATACCAGATGTTTGTACAGTAGTGTAGCAAAACATTTCTCCATTGTCTTCTGGAAATGGATGGCTGCGTCGCCACAGCCTTGAGACACGACGCGGCGTATAGATTTTTTCGTCAGTCATATACGAGAACCATTCCTGGTAATACTCAGCAAGTGGGAGTTGCCCGAAACCTTTAATAAAGTCGAAAAGTCCAAAGTGTTTCATTCCATGTGCATTTTCCATTACTAATGAGAGAATAGGCATGACGTCAGCCATAATGTCCGTCCTGCTGTTGAACTCACGGTAGTCCGTGGTTTGGCGGAGGTCCATGAGCTCACTTGACTTCTTCACTGGTAAAACGGGGCTAGCACAGCGAAGATGAGTCAGTTGAGCTGAACAGATCGTCCGTCATGGACTCAGACGTGCTAGAAGAGGAGAAGGTCTCACGGTGACAACTACGGTATGGTGCTGCCATCCTCAAGGATCTGACAGATCCGTATTTTTGCCTTGTTCAAGGAGTTTGCAGATGTGGTGTCAGAGAACCCACCCTAGATTCTGCCTCCTGATCGCGGCGTCCGCCATGAGATTGACTTGGAGCGAGGTGCAAAGTACTGTACGACGCGCCAGTGGCCTCTCCCGAAGGAGCAAGTGGACATCATTGATGCGTTCTTCGCGGCTAAGCATGCCGCTGGCATGGTGCGCGAATCGAAGTCGCCTCATTCGTCCCCGACGTTTTGTTTTCGAAAACCCAACGGAAAGTGGTGCATGGTTCATGCGTTTAACAAACTGGATGCCGCCGCCATTCCGGCGTCCACGCCGATTCCCCGCAAGGATGTGTTGCAAAACAACATGGCAGGTTGCACAGTGTTTAGTGCTCTCGACATGGTCGATGGCTATTATCAATTGTTGATGAGGGAATCAGATATTCCTCTAACGGCCGTAAGTACTCCCAGCGGGATGTTATGGGAATGGTTGGTAATGCTCCAAGGGCTTTCCAACGCTCCAGCCACGTTTAACCGGCCGGTTACGCAACTATTCCGTACTCTTCGTCACTTCGTACAGACGTACTTTGACGATATCTTCGTTCACAGCCAGGCTGAAGGAGGTAAGACGGCTGTCGAAATGCACTTGGTGCACCTCCGCGAGGTTATATTGTGCATGAGAAAGCATCGTCTCTATGCCAATATTAACAAATGCATCTTCGGTGCCGAAGAGATTCCCTTTTTGCGATGTTTCCTTGGAAAGGAGGGTATCCGGTCTGATCCCGAGAAGATCACTGCTATATCTGACTGGTCAGTCCCTACTTCCCAACGGGATTTGCGCAAGTGGCTGGGTTTGGCCAACTATTTGCAAAAGTATAGTGAAAACTATGCCGAATTGGCCAAACGTCTGACTACCTTGTTGAAGAAGTAGGCCGACTGGTCATGGAATGACGATGCTCAACTGGCCTATGAGGCTTTTAAAGCCAGCCTTCAGAGTTCCCCCATTCTGGCATTGCCAGACGAAGAGCGTCCGTTTAGTGTCGTCTGCGACGCTTTGTACTTTGCCATCGGCTGTGCATTGTTGCAACCGAATGCCGAAGGCAGGGAACGCGTCGTTTCGTTTCAGTCTCGACAACTCAAGGCCGCCGAGAAGAACTACCCTGTCCAGGACAAGGAACTTTTGGCGATGAAATACGCGCTGGTTAAAGTTTCGGGTACATCTGCTAGGCAGTAAACCCTTCGTGATCTACACAGATCATGCCTCCTTACGGACAGCGACCTCGTCGCCTCATCTGTCACAGCGCATGGCGCGGTGGTTGTCATTCTTTGCGGAATACAACTTCAAGGTGGAGTATAAGCCAGGAAAGCAAAACATCCTGGCTGATGCTCTCTAGGAGACCCGATTACGAGCTGACGCACGTTGTGTTTCTCGAGTCTCCGCTCCATGAGCTCATCCGTGAAGCTTATGTCGATGACGATCATCTGAGGGATCTAGTCGACGTTCTGGGAAACGGTTCGGGAGCCAAGAAGCAACTCAGTGCTCACCAGAAGGCCAGGTTCACCCTCGCGGAGGGCCTACTCTACTACCAAGTAGATAAAGGGGATGGCTCTCGTTTTGTCGTTCCCAACGATGAGGACATTCGTCACCGCATCTTCTTTGAGGTGCATGACACTGTCAGTAGCGGCCATTTGGTCGAGAGAAGACGTACAGGTCTGTGGCCCGGGATTTCTGGTGGCCACACATGTACAAGTGGGTTCGCTCTTACGTCAAGACGTACGAAACGTGTCAGCGGGTGAACCCCTCTCCTTCATCGGCTGCGCCGCTCACGAGCATGCCTGTTCCCGCGGACTGCTTGCGCTCAGTGAGCATGGATTTCATTTTTATTTACCACCCGATGGGCGTGGCCACACTGGCGTGTTGATTTTCGTATGTCGTTTGAGCAAGATGGTTCGGCTTGTGGCCGTTAAGCGCAGTGTTACTGCTCCCCAAGCTGCCCAGCTCTTCATTGATAATGTCTTTCGCCATCACGGCCTCCCAGAGGCGTTTGTCAGTGATCGCGACCCTCGCTTTGTGTCTCACTTCTGGCAACATCTCTTCCGGCTTCTCGGTACGTTGGATATGTCCACAGCGGACCATCCACAAACCGATGGTCAGACTGAGCGCGCAACCGCGTCCTTGAAGACATTTTGCGCAGCGTATGCGTTGAAGATCCCACCACATGGAGCACGCAATTGGCTTAAGTTGAGTTCGCTATGAACAATGCAGTGCACGCGTCCACAGACTTGACGCCGTTTTACGTAAATGGCTTGCGCCATCCGCGTACGCCGTTGGCGTTGCCTCCGGCTTCCAGTTTGGGTGTGGGAGGGATTGAAGGAGAGGGCCTGAGAGGTCTTAAGGGCCTTCGCCCATCCGTCAAACGGAACCTTCTTGCGTTTATTAATTCCGGAAAAAGCCATTCGAATGCGTCCGAGACGCTATGGCTGCGGCACAAGATGTGCAGAAAGAGAACAGTGACCGCCATGGGCGTAATAATATGCAAGTGTTCCAAATTGGAGATTTGGTTTTATAAAACGCCAAAAATCTGCCTATCGACTCAGTGTCTTCAGTAGACAGCACTAAGTTGCGTCCGCGCTTCATAGGTTCGTTCTCGGTCATAGGCGTTCATGGCAATGCCTACACGCTGGATTTGACGTCGGCTATGGCTACATATCCCACCATTTACGCTGGCATGCGTAAAGCATACCATGAGGGGGATCTCCCTGGGGTGCCACAGGAGGATCAGCCAAGTGACGCATGACGTTCGCCAACAAACGGGACATCATCTCCTCGTTTGGCATCGCCACAGTCGACGCAACAGGTCGAGCCAGTTCCCCTACAGGATGCGACGCCACCGGTTGCTGGGCAACTTGCCGCTCCAAGCGCTTCACGCGATCGTACAAGGTCTGGATCCACCCCGAATGCTCCTGGAACGTCCGTTCCAATCCTCGATGGTACACACCAATCTCGCGATGGACTTCGCTCACAGAGTGATCAAGTCGGCGTTCGGCCTCAGCCAGGTCTCGAGCAGTACTCCGGCGTAGCTCGCTCACCCCGTCGCTCGCCTTCCGCGCCAAGCGCTCGGTCTCCTTCGAGCGCCGTTCTTCCTCCTGCTGGCGTCCTCGCATCACGACCAGAGACGTACTCTGCTCGTCGAGCAGCTTCTGGCAAGTCGCCACCGCGTTCGAAAGACGATTGGGTTCAGTCATCGAAGGTCGTAAGTAGCGCCCTGCCCGGTCGTAGACCTCTCCGTCCTCCTCCACCTCTAAGGGTACTGATTGCGAGCCCCACTTCCACGTGGAGATCACCGTAGGAGCGAGGGTGTCGACCAAATTCTGGTGAAGTGGCGCGGCTACCCGTCCTCTGACAATACGTGGGAACCGGAAAGACTCCTCGTTGAGGACTGCGCTGATCTCGTGGCCGCTTATAGGCACTCCCACGGAGCCGGTCGGCGTTAACCGGCCCTAGAACACTTTGAGATTCTATGGGCTGTGAATCGTGATTTGTGCACCTTTGCAATCACCTCTTCGAGAACAACTTTGGGAGTTGGAAGGTACCTCGGGTCCATAGGCTGATACCATTTGCCACCGGCCACCAGCTTCGCGGCGCGAAAGCGAAGTCGCCGTAGGGCCAGCCAGTCCAGACGATGTGGCGATCTCCAGAACTCGGGAAGGGGATACCCAAAATGTTGGAGCCATCCTTCGAATTGGTAGTCGAAGGCAGCACGAAGAGTTGGAGTATCCTCGTCGCGAACTATGGGACACTCCTCACAGCTTGGCGCGGGTCTGCCAGGCTGGCGGCTGAGCTTCAAGTAGGAGGCATATCCCCTGAGGGCCCACACCTTGCACGCTAAAAGCTGTTCTCGCGTACAAGGAGCCATCGACTCGTAATCTCGCTGCCACTGGGGATCCGTTCCACGGAAGGTCGAGGAAGACCAGGTCGCTCAGTTACCTGCCGTCGGCATTCAGGGTGAAGTTGACTTAGGTCAGCACCCTCCTCCTCACCCGCGTTGGTGACTATCATAGTAATTGGTGGTGGAGTGGCCGGTTCGGCTAGGGAAGTTCCCTTTCCATGGAGCAGGGACTCGAGCGCTGCGTCTTCAATTCCTTTCTCTCTCGCAAAGGCAGCTTGGCTGCGCGGCGTGGCAGGACTGCCGGGGTGTAGAGCTCGCCGCCGCTCTGTGAACTGTGCAGAGGACGGTTCAGACTTCTCTTCTTCGTCCGAAGCTTCGAAGTCGACTTCTTTGACATCGTCAAGGGCACTCTCGGCCTCGCGGGCGTCTCGTATGCGCTTCAGCGCCTCCGGAACGGACTCGTAGGTCGATTTCTTGGTCGATCCTTCGGGTGCCAGAGGGGCAGCGTCCTTCTCTCTGTTCGGGGTCGTTTCGACCTGCTTCTGCAATATGGTCTTGGTCGGCAGCTTCTCCTTGAGACAGTCAGAGTCGAGTCCGACGCATGGATCGTTTGCAGGCCAAAGTCGACAGGGTCTCCCGTGTCGCTGTCCGGCTTCTCGGGATCTCGGGGCTTGGGATCATTATGCCTGGCAGCATTGGCAGCCTCATACGACTTGGGCTTGAAATCTTTCCTTCAAGGCCGGGAGCTTGTTCTTTTGGCCTTCGGCTTCGAGGTTTTCGCTTTGGGCGTTGCCTTTCCCGCAACGGGTGTCTTGCTGCGGGTCTTCTTTGCGATCGGAGGTTCTGGATCAGCGGTCGCGGCCTTCATAGGCTCTGTCGCCATGTGGCTGTCCTTGGTAAGTGCCTTCTTGGATTTGGTAATGCTCTCAGAGCTCGTGGTTGTTGGCGTCTCCTTCGAGGCTTCTCTGGGAGTGCCCTTCGGGTTGGCTGTGGTATCTTGGGTCGTGGGAATCTTCTTGGGGGAGCCCGTAGGGCTCGTCTTCTTGGCGGATGTCTTGTCTCCCGCCGTGTTCTTGAGGCTCGAGGGCTTCTTGGCGGGGGCCATGTCCGTTGGACCTCTTGGACTCAGGGTGGCGAATTTGAAAATGAGGTTGGACCTCCGAGTGCGGCACTGAGTGCGCGTGTTTCGCTGAATTCCCCTTCTTCCAGAATTTTCCGTCTAACGGTGCTTCCAGTTTGGATATGGGAGGGTGTAAAGGGGCCTGGCCCAGACAGGTGGATTATGACCAATCTGGTGTGTCTACACATTGAGGTGTTTCACCCTATGGGTTAAAACCTCACTTCAAGGCTATCACCTGTAATGAATGGGATACCCACCTATTCACATAAGTACGGTTCGTACTTATGAGAGACATAAGACCTCAGCTCCACTCATTAGGGATTGGTGCTTATAAAAGAGTGCACTATCTAGACAGTTTTACAGTACTACATCTTTATACCTGAAAATAATATATTCAGTTTAAATCTAACCTACAAGTAAGCAAGTTAATTGGGAGGGCTTCCTAATTGACTATAAGAAAGCAGGGCTTTCTTCGGACAGAGACGCAGGGCGTCTGTCAAGGTTTAAGCTACGATTCATCTAAGCTAAGGTGCGTGTGACCCCCGTCACAATGAGACCGCCGTTCAATTATCCACGAAACCAGATCTTCTTCAAGCTCAGCCTCTTGGCGAGATCGCCCTGCGTTCATTGTCTTGGCACGAGAATTTCGTCACAGTTGCTTTGAGTTTAGCTTGCTTTTTGGCCTAGCGCCTATTTGAGAGGGTTGCACACCGTACTTGCGAGCAACAGTCTTCACACGACAACGCTCGCCTACTAGAACGATGAGCAGCTATTTTTGCGGTCACGTACGACCTCGCCATTGTGTCTCAGTCTGGTGATCTACCGGCACTGTCGGAGGAGTTGTTGGTGGACGTGGCTGCTCTAAGACCGCCTCATAATTTAGACCAATGACAGGAGGTTGAATCCAGAGGTACATCCTCGATAAGCTGTACCCCTTTGACGGTGTACTACGAGGGTACAGCTCATCGAGGAATTCGGTAGTTAGATCAAGATAAACATATCGTACTATCTATGCAAAGTTGAGGTGAAAATGCAAGGGGTATCGTGAGAGCGATCGTTCTAAGTGCGATGATGGCGCCTTTGGCAAAATGGAGTTCACAATCCATTTTGCCTTCGACTGAGCACAACTGTCTTAAAGAGTGAAGCAATTTGGACAAGCAATAATAAATTTTGGTTTAATACTTAGCGGTGACCTCCATCTGTTAGTTGGTGGATGCCTGTACGTCAGTGTCTGTTGGTGGATGCATGTACGTCAGTGTCTTTCCAGGCGTGTCTAGTGCGCTCTCTTTACACACCCTCGATGCGAATGGCCTGGTTGCTGCCTACTCGGCAGAGGTTGCAAACAGTTAACCGTACCCGATCGGTCACACTTCGGATATAACCGTGGGCAGTTATGGGCAACCGAAAGCTTTAATCCTTGGGGAACGGACGGGAACGGATAACCGCAGCCGTCAGCCGGCCGGTTACGGGCAGCCGAAACCGCTACATAACCACCGACCATAGAATCTCTATATTTTCAAATTTCGAATCTACTGTTATCAGGACAAGAATAGTTTTAGTTAGCGTACAGCATGTGTTTTTATCGGTGAACTGGAGTGGTTGGTCGAACGACCAGCACCAAGGTTGTTCTAGGATTGTGGTTAGCGTGTGTTTTTATCGGTGAACTGGAGTGGTTGGTCGAACGACCAGCACCAAGGTTGTTCTAGGATTTTGGTTAACGCTCTCACGTGTGGGTTGGGAAATTGATTCTTTCATGTTGCGCGTGAATGGAACGAAGGCGAAGCTAAGCTGAAGTTAGTGGACGCCAGTCGGGAAACATATATAATAATATTACTGGAAATATACGAAGCCTGGAGTCTGGCGATTAGGCGAGAGTTCTAGTAAGGAAACCTGACGGAACTATAAGTTTACAAGAAGTATCCTCCGCGACACGATCGAAACGCAGATATTATTTTTTCTTTTGTGGTTGAGAAAGGGGGTGTTGCGCGTTTAACCGCAGACGGCAACCAGTACAGTACGTAACATTTAGGGTCTATTTGGGGGTGATTACGTTATAACTAGCCGAGTGCCGCCGCTACGCGTCCCTAAGTGTTTCTTAGTTAAGTTAGCCGGGTGGGTGCCGTCGGTAAGTGTTTGTTAGAGTTATTTTAGCTACCTACGCTACGCTCCGGTTGTTAGCGGACCCGTTCCGCTCGCAGGGGCTCGCTGCAGTACTCGCCGTGTTAGTTGGTCAGGGGAGGCTGGGGTGGGCCCTTTGGTCCCCAACGCGCTTCATATAATAGAGAACGAAAATGCCACAATCATCCGTGTTTGTTTGTTTAGGTATTGTGAGAGCACCTTTAAAAACAAACGTGGCTGCCTGTCTGTTAACCCGTTTAGCTCTGAGCTCTTCATTGTAAAACCCTCCCAGAACCTTTTTCACTGTTTCAAGCTTCGAAACTTCATGCGAGTCAATGTAGACGATGCACCGTCGTAATCTTTCCGCAGCGGCGATAGGATTTTGGACTACCGCAAATGTCCAATGATAACCCATATTAATCGGAACGATTTTATGGTCATACTTATCGTAGGGAAATGTACTCGTGGTTCCACAGCAATTTTCGTACGCGGTCTTCATATTTCAGTCGCGACTTTTAAACGAAGCTAATATATGTCCGAAAAAATTAGCGTCCATGATGAAGGTTCTTCCGTAAGCAAGAATGTGGCTCCTGGTGTAGTTGGTTATTACAACATCATTTCGCCAGTTATCGCATTCTAATTTTTCGAGATCAGTACGCTGAATAACTAAGCGAATGCTAGTCTTTCCAGGAGCAAAACTTGGAGTTCGTGTCTCGCACACAACGTCCGACAACCTTACATACAAATTGTCATACTCATCACTCGATTCGTATTTCACCGCTTTCTCAGCGTCGGTAATTAATAAGATTTCCGCGACAGGAGCTGCCAAAGAGTTGGATACCCCTGAAAAAGCACTAGACCTTTTAGTAGTACCATTGGGGTTTCAGCGGGCAATAATGACACGACCGTTTTCGAACTTGTCGCTTCCACACAACATTTGCTCGTTGATTTCGACAGCATTGTTGGCACACTAGCCAAAGCGTCTGGAAGCGAAATATTGACCTGTTTCCTGCTTGGCTGCAAACCTGCAATAAAATCACCAAGCACGTGTCGCTTTATAAATCGATTTAACAACGAGAATTGAGCCACAACTGAACGCTCCTTGAAACTGAGAATTTTCAGCGCACATTCGTCGACCATTGTAGAGTTTAATCATGTTCACGAGGTCATCTTCATATCTCTCTGATAATGGTATGAGACCAGACCGGGTCGTGGCGCCAGTCTGGACGCTTGTCTGAAGCTTTTCTTCAGCAGCACGCCATCTCACCAGCGTTGGCCTATACACCCCTAAGTGCCGAGATGCGCCAGTCTGGACGCTTGTCTGAAGCTTTTCTTCAGCAGCACGCCATCTCACCAGCGTTGGCCTACACACTCCTAAGTGCCGAGATGTCTCTGAAGTGTTCCATCCCTGTAACTTCCATAACGAGAGAGCTTCTAACCTCTGTTGGTCGGTGAAATTGGTGTGGGTTTCCATTCGTGTCACTAACAATAAACGTGGACGGTTTACCGGTAGCCTGAACGGCTACCAGCGGGTTGTACCGGTTACCCTAACTGTACCACAAATACGGATTACTGGAAACATGGACGGGTTCGAGGACACCTGTAGTAACTGTACCAAAACTGTACCACAAATACGGATTACCGGACACTTGTACGGGTTCGTGGACACGTGAAATAACTGTACCACAAATACGGATTATCGGACACTTGAACGGGTTCGTGGACACATGTACGGGTTCTTGGGCATGTCATTTCAACAGCGTCATTTAATTGGACAATATATACGTTTACCTTGCAAGAAGGTAGCGCACATTATGACAAAGCGTCTTCGACTTCAGCACTTCCGCTCACGTCCTACGTTGGATCTCTGGTCAGACTAGCGTTGATCCGGTCTAGCATGTAAGTGTTTTGCTGAACGTCTGACGTAAGTGTAACGCAATGGAGGCAGTCATGACAAATTTTATTAATTAATCGTGCATTAGTTGGATAGGCCTGATAGCTTGCTTCTTGAGCATGGAGGCTGTAACACGCCAACATGCACACCCCAACACGTGCTACACTTTTTCTACGGCTTTTATAGTATTCGCTACTCACGGAAGCAGCTTTCGCGTGTGTACCACAAATTGAAAACACTGTTAGCAACTAGATTGGCGTGTACGAGTCTACCGGTACATTTGAGCGGGCTCAAAGCTCATCAGACAAGAAGTTTACAGTCGCACACAAGCGATGGTTGTGCTGCTTCTATGCGTACTTTCCTCTTGCGTTCTTGGATGAAGCGAAAGACTGAATACATGTTCGAATTCGGATACGTAAGAAAGCCTTTCTGCGTCATTATAACGAGCTAAGCCGAAGAGATTTGATGCCGTTCGTGATTGACTCCTTTCGGCGGTTTGAAACGTTTAAAATGACAAAGGTTTTCAGCCACTGCGGCTGGAAACTTCAGGGTTACTTCGATCCAACAGGACCCGTATCAAAAGAGAGACGACAAGTTCCAGAATTATCAGGAAATTCGGTGACGGAAGAGCGGACGTTCTGTTTGGATTTAGGATTAAATCCACTGAAACTTAGCGCGTGGCTGGACCTCGCTAACATTTGTGTGTCCTGGTCGATGTCGTAGCTAGTGCAGGAGAGATCCTAATCTTGATGGTCGATATCGTTAGCGTTTACCAGTCGAATAAGCGGGTTAAGTATGTCGCTTGCTGGTGGCGTAGGCAAACCACTATAAATCTTCAATAATCGATTTCCGCGACATTAAGCCCTCAACGGCACCTTCCATGCGCCGACCAAACGCGTTCCAGTCATCATTAGAACATGGTTTGCTTCAAACGAGGCATCCACACTCCAGCCGATCGGGCAAGCACAGATAGTTGACGTTGGACATGTGAATCAGACGCCCGAAGCAATCGTGCAACATGTTTCGGTGGTGGGTCTGAAACACCTTGTTCCCAAGTCTACCGAATCAAATTGCGCATAATGGGTTAGCCCACATGCTGCACACAACTCCTTCTGCAGTGATCGATCTGGTGCAGCAGCCGAGGTGTCTGTTCATGAAATGGTCGAGACGCTGCAAATAGAGTGGGGGGGTTATCCGTCTGCTCTGGAAGGATACATGCAGTATTAAATGATTTAAGAGTCACTGTAGTTAAAATTAGGGTCATAAATCACGAGTTTGGTCGTTGTACCGCGTACTGTCGCGTGTCATTTGCTCCAAGCTTGTGCTGTCTGAGCACTGTCAACACTGAGACGCTTTCACTTCAATTGCATCACTTTATTCCACTTCTGTACAGAAGGGGCTATCGCGTTTCACGGCTTGGCATTTTATTCTCGAGCTGAACTGCTCCCAGATCTTGTTAATAATAGCTTCAAACTATGATCCGTTCGTAACCAAGTTGTCGAAGTGTCTCTCCAGATGATTCCCCGCTGCCCAACTGTACTTTTGACAACCGGCTGGACGATCAACTGAAAAGATGTTGCAGCCGACTCAGGTCCCAAGTCTCTCGTGCCGCTAGTGAGGCTTCTTGCATTGTATCCCGAAAATGTTATGGGTTCGGAGACGTAAAAGCTCGAGGTCGCTCCTGATCCGAAGACCTTGGAGTCTGGGGTTGCCCAGCCGGAGGCGAATGAGTCCAGGGCTGCACCGGGTTGGAAAACACCAGAGTCCCAAATCGTTCTGGTCCTGGATCGTTCAGGATCATGTGTCAGTGGCCGCTTATCTGGTTACTGCAAATAAATTTAAAAAAAAACATGTTTTCGATCTCTACCTTCCTACATATCGTCTCCAATGTGGTCGTCCGGGTTCACCTCACCCACTTCCACGTCCATGACGCAATGTTGATCGAGCGCATCTATGAGATCAGCCTTGACGATATCAGCTTCGTCAAGCAGGCTGTCGAAGGTCGTTTTGTAGCTATTTGCAATAGTCCTGGGTCTCCAACTTTAGCATAAGAGTCAATATTAGCACACTTTCCTTTCTAAGATTGTTCACAAAGTAACTATCTAAGGTCGTTTTGTAGCTATTTGCAATAGTCCTGGGTCTCCAACTTTAGCATAAGAGTCAATATTAGAACACTTTCCTTTCTAAGATTGTTCACAAAGTAACTATCTATTGCTGAGCTACCGAGGCAGTTTAGTGCCGTCCCCTTAGGACTGGCTTTCTTTCTTGGCGACGCACTTCTCCTCTCGCATTCTCTCGCACCCATGTTAGGACTAAGTTGCGCCTGGACGCATATGCACACGTACTTAGACTAGGATAGCTCTTCTTAATTACCTTCTGGGCGTCCTTTTACCCCTACTACCCGGGTAGCTGCAAGTTTCTCGCGGGCTGTAAAGGACGTGCGCCGTTTTATGTGGTGGGCTCGGCTAAAGTCGGGGGGGGCTTGTCAAATGAATGGCAATCGTAAAGCGGATGAAGACTTACTGGTGTTTTAATCGGAGGTATTATCCTGAAATGTTGGTGCAGAATGTATAAGCGAATGCCGATTAGCTCTACAAATGCTGAGATATGATTGAACGCCGTTATATGCTGGTGTCCACTATAAGCCGAGGAGGTCAGTAACGTATTGTAAACTACTCTACAATATGGGAATGGTGTTCCTCTAACGTTAATTACAACGACACAACTTCTTGGCGCAACGTTATTGTAAATTCCGTCCAAATTTTCACGTTTTGGGCGGTTTACCGAGTCGGCCACATACAAATCGAAGTTATTAGTGAAATCGCACAAGTGGACAAACATATGTTCTATGTCGTACTTAATAGTGAGCTATACAGATTTATACACTTGCGCGATTGAGGGGCGATTGATTCGAAGAACCGCGAACGGAAATTTTGAATAGACCGCACAATGGCCCTGTTTGACGTGAACTACGGGGGCTTAATGCGTTCCCTCCTTTTGACTGTGCGCTTCTCAATTTGAAGAAGCGTGTGGTGTGCCTCAGATTGTAGGATGTATTGACGGGTGCCATATCCCCATAGCAAACCCAACCAAGGACGGAGCAATGTATTTTAACAGAAAGTGCTGGTAGAGTGTGGTTTGGAAGCCGTCATCGACTGGAAAGGACGGCACTGCGATCTTGACTGCTAGTGGCCGGGTTGTGTCGGTGGCAGATGTGTCTTCCTTAACAGTGCATTGGTACATAGCTTCCCATCCATCTCAGCAGAATCAAACCGCGTGACGATTTCAACTGGTGACAACTCTTACACAACTACACCCTACTTCCTGCTTGGTACCAGTATTCGAATTACAAATTGCGGGGATGCAGGATGACCTATGCGCGTCGCTCAACCTGAGACTTAGTCACCCTCGATATCGTTTGGAATACGTCTTCGAAGTCTCGCTGGCGTATTTTCCTTAACGGCATTGGTCAGTATATCGATGTCGTCACCGACATCGTGTATGCGCTAGGCATATTACATGTATATAATGTTTTGTTGGATCGCAAGGACACATGTTAAACGTTTAATAACATTTAGTGTACGGCAAACTATTCTTGCAGAGTGTCCCGCTGACGCTGCTAGGGCGCAGTATTCGATAGCATACTATTAGGTAGGGCTCTCAATTCAGTGTGACTATGACAACTCAGATCACGGAGACCACCCTCAATGTTACCAAGATGCATTAGCTCGTTAGGTGCAACTTACCATAAGGCACCTAGTCTTCGATTTAAACCTCGTCGGAAGCATCGAGAAGATCGCTTCCCTCATTAACTTCGTTGCTCATGGTGGCGTTCTGACCCCCCCTGCTACGCGAAACTTGGACCCGTACACATCATGCCATGTTGATGTGCCAGCTGCTTGCATCGTCCCGAAAGCCGCATATACCCACGCTCTTGCTTACCACGTCGTCTGAACTTGGCGCCAAGCGCCGGCCACCCACGCGGCCACTGTCCTGATAGAAGGTGGACGCGAGTTACCACCACAAGTATAGCTGACTTAGTCCGACCTCTTCCATTCATCAAATGAGCACCGAAATCTTGCCCTTGAAGGAGTTGTAGATGCCCACGTCGCCTGCTTGGAGGTACGACGGGAGGCCCCTGGAACAACATCCATCTTAATCGCTTTCTCCGCGCAGCGCTTTTTCCCTTGGCTATATGACAGCAGTCTATTCGGAATAGGACTCTAATATATCGCACTCTATTCAACGGAAATCTATTGTTATAGAATGCACCCGTCGAGGGGGACTGTATTCGCAGAGGAATATAATATATTAGGGGATACTATTCGGTATTATACGTTATTAGTGAAGAGGAGCAGCAAGATTTACTGCAGCAGTATGAGGCTCGTTTCCCTCAACTGGAAACAGATCAACAATTTCGAACCTGCGAAACGACCTCAAACAATGGTATGCATCCAAGCAGCGGAAGCAGTCAAAATTAGCATCCTACCAATAAAACTTGCATCTTTGTTGTTTTTAGAGGTTAGTTCTTCGTCATTGCGGCGAGAAATGCTTTCTTCATTGGAATCTGTTCAGCATGCTGTTTACGCTGCTGTATCTCCTCTCTCTGCAACTACTCGACGTGAGAAAAGAATGCGTCCGATCACTTATTCGCTCGCTTTCGTTTGATATTTTGCCTTCCCGTGTAATGAGAATCTTGTTCAACGACACCGACAACCTTAGGTCCAAAGAGCTCAGGAGCACTGCTTGTCTCTATTTAAGCGTCGTTCTCGTTTTGACAGCGATATTGAGCCGCATACGTAGAGTCGAGCAGAACAGTGTTCGCCTGGTCCCCAAATAAGCTGTTCAGCTTCTCGAAGACTTCTTTAGCCCCGTTCGGGCTCTTCATTTGGTGAAGGTCTCTTGAAACCCAACCAAGCACATATCAGCAGTAAGCAGGAAATATAGAAATGTTATCAAACTATCTATTAGACACTTACCGCAACTCCTTATTTTACTCCTTCTTCTCCTGCTTTGACAAACCAATTCATTATGGTTTGACTGTGCTATCCGCAATGCGGTTTGCATTAACGTCTCTGATCAAGTGATAATTTTCTCTGAGAGCTTGTAGCTTATCTTCGACAGAAGTGTTAGAGCGTGTGCCGATAGGACACGCTCCCTTGAAAGCCTCGTAGATCCGCGTCCCTTTCGTCATGGCTGTTTTCTCGGTATTGGGGTCCCTTCCTTGTACATTGTTTCCCAGGAACAGGCTAGTGTGAGTGTACCAGCATCTGTCGACTTGCGTCTCATGAACGGTGTGGTATCTTGTGGAGCGAGGCGAGATGGCTCCTCGGGCTGCTATCCGCTTAGAATGCTTGGATTCCACGACATGTTGCTTGTTGGCACAAGGATTGACTGGAGGGAGAGAACAGCTACGAGATTATAGAATCTCCAGATCACAAGGAGGTCATTCGACACCTGACAAAAAGGCATTTAAGTGAAGTTTCCCTGAAGTTATTAGTGCCACTTACCCCGGTTACAGTGCCGAAAGGAGGTCTGCAAAACACATTTTCCTGGAACCTGGCAAAAATTACCAGATTTCAGGTTCACACCCGTTAGTATTTAGCCCCAACATTTTTTGTCCTTAAACCAAGGACAAAACGGGTATACAATTGCTCCAGCAAACCCGATTTTTGTCCTAAAATCGCGATTCCCTGAGGGCGGCTTCTAACCATGCCATGCCATTTTTTCGCGTATTTGATTGGTCAACTCGCTTTATGGGTTAGGGTAATTTTGCCATCCATGGCAAAACCGATGTGCCACCAAAGTTGTCAATGCCACTGTGCCACGCGCATAATTTGAAAACAAAGCATCAAATTTCATCTTCTGTAATTCAAATTTCTTCTATCCGCAGCGTGAAGACTTGTTCCAGACTGCACATGATGGAGGCCAAGCTTACTATCTATTTCGTACTGATTCTACTGTTGGTTACTCTAGTGGTGCTCCCCGTAAACAAGCGACGTAAATGCCTTCGACGTGAGCGTATCGACTGGGAGACCTACGCTCAACGCCTGGTAGATGAAGGACAATTTCATAGGTGCTACAATATGACTTACCCTTCTTGTGTGACCCTTGCGGCAAAGCTCGAGGCATGGCTGCCTGTCGACAAGAAGAAGTCATGAAACCGTACCGGCACTGACCCAATAACACACATCAACAAGCTCCAGATGTGTTTGCGATGGCTAAGTGGCGGGTCCTATCACGATGTTCGTGAAATCAGCGGAGTAAGCGTTACGGCCTTTTATGCCGCGATTCATGAAGTGATCGACGCTATTATAGCCCATCCAGAGCTTAAGTTACAATTTCCAACTACAGTACAATCCCAACGATATGCTGCGAAGGCTTTTGAGCGACTCAGCAATTCGCACGTGATGAATGGATACGTTGGTGCCGTAGATGGATGGCTCTGCCCCATTCTGGTCCCGCAAAAAAAGAGGTCTCGAGGGTCCGCTCATTTTTTTCTGGTCATTATCAACGTTACGGAGTGAACGTACAGGCGTGTTGTGATCATTTGAGCCGATTTACGGCTGTCACTTGCTCGAGCCCGGGGGGGACTGGTTATGCAGTGTCATTTATAAAGTGGAAGTTATCGGCTGTGGTAGATAACCTTCCAAGTGGACTTTATAGTGTCGGCGACAACGCATTCACCAACACAAACAAGCTACTGACACCGTTCCCTAGACCTCGCATCGCATCATCAGCTCATGACAGCTATAATTTTCATCTTAGCCAGCTTCGTATTAGGATCGAAATGTCGTTCGGTCCTCTGGTTTGTAAATGGCGTGTATTCAGGCACCTTTGGAGATTGGTTTCAAAAGAGTCCCACGTACTATACTTGCTGCGTGTATTTTACACAATTGGTGTACCAATCAGCGTCTTCGTGAGAACGGGAACTATTGAGTTGAAATTGATGAAAATCTGATTGAGGGAGTTGAAGAAGTGGCTTTGAATGATGATGCATGCACCAGTTGGCTTTACTGTTTCTTCAGATGATTCTTCTCGCTACCGTCGTCTGTACGAGTCCTCCGACTTGGAAGTAGACTCAGAGACATACTGTCGCTCGGAATGAATCCGCAATGCTATCCTGAATTTTATTGAACGCAGTGCTATTATTCGGCCTCGTCAAATATAGTGCCCGACGTTTAAGAGAAGAAGATGAAAACTAGAAGTATTGATGTAGCTCCCACTTTAACTAAACTCCAGGTATCCGTAACGCAAAATTGGTGATGGTTAAGTAATGCAAAATAGCATTTAGAACGGTCTCGCTCGGATAAATTAGTCCAGATCCGCTAGTTGACTTTCATAGTGCTGCAGTCGTTTCTGGTAAAGTCGAAGACTTTTGGTTAGCGCAGGGTCTGCACCGTGATGCAGCTCTGATTTTCGCTGGCTTTCCATCACTTGGTCAATCAGCAGGTGAAGCTTAGTAATTCGATCGATCAAAATATCCTCGTCGAACTGATTGTGAGTAGTTTCAGTTATCACAGGAGCGACAACTGCTGCAGGGGTTTTCACGATCATATCAGCCATTCGATTGATTGTTCTCAGCACTTGGTCTTGCCATGTTGATGATTTTACGGTTGGTGGGACTACTGTAGGTAAATTGATCGAGTCAATATCATCTTCTTGATGCATTCCACCTCGAACAAATGCTTCCAATTCTGGCTTCTCATTAATGCACACTCGAAGATACGCAACATCCAAATCTCCAGCAGAAAGAACAGCAGAAGTCGCAGAAAGAACAGCAGAAGTCGAAAAAACACTAGGAGTTTTGGCCTGACACGTTATATTTTGCGAACGCTTTTACGTAGTTGCGGTTCACATCTTCCAACATTTTGTAGAGTTTGGCCGTCTTGTGCTCCACAATATTCGATGGATTGATTCCCACAAACAGAGGGTCGTTTGCAGCCTCACGATGTAAATTTTTGAAATCGAAGGTGTTGGTACGATGCTCACCCCCAACGTCTGTCCAAAATACTATATTTTGGTTCACTTCGCCTACTTCAATTTGATCACGGGTCGCTGTGTCATCCGACGATCGAAGTCGACCAGCAAAACGATCAGAGAACAGAATGTTCAAAGCCGAACGTCGAAATACTTTGTCTTCCGTAAACGAGGCTCCACTAGGTTTTCTACGTCCACTGATGACTGTACAGCTCTTTGAGACGCATCGTGGACTTCGAGGCGTCGAATTTGCTGAGACTTAGTTACCTTTCTTCCAAGACGAAACCTCCTTTCTGCACACTCTTTCCGAAGTTGCACGACGGTCCACTGGTCATAGTCGTTGCAAGTCGGTGGGACGACTTTTCCAGGATTCCGTACAGTCCAGTTAAATACATTCTCATCCCGCAATACGATGCCTGGCCCACGACCCACATCAGTACCAAGATCGTGTGCTCCAAGTGTTGACGCCGGAGTTGCAACGTCAGTAGATGGAGACCCAAGCATCTCGTCTATTGCATCCAGCAACTCTTCGTTTGACCGAGTGGATTGGTCTTCAACACTGATCTCAGTCGACTGAGACTTAAGTGTGCGAAGGAGTGACCAGCACTGGTAGTAAAGCGGTGACAGCAGCGACAAAAAGATTAGGAGATTCAGCAGTCGCGGATGCGTCTGCTGCTATGGTCGGTGGGGAAGGAGTGCGCTCCACGCGGCCGCGCTTGCGAGCGCCGAGGGTTGCTTGTCCGGCTCGCTTGTTTCCGCTCATTCGTAAATGTTGAAGTTTGGAATTTTTTGGTATGGCAAATTTTCATTTTTATCGAGTCCGTGCCATCGTGGCATCGTACAGTAGTGGTGTGCCATTGTATGGCATGGCATGGCAGTGGTTAAAATCCACCCTCAAGGACAAAAACGACTTGAAGTCTGTAAGACCTCCTATTGATAGCGAGAAACGCTCGTTGTCTGTGATAACAAATCCATAGTTTTGATAGTTAAGCCAGCAACGACGACCTCATAGTGAACCTTAAACGTTTTTAAGTTTTGTCCTAGTTTCTAGGACAAATCCCGACGGCGATATGTTAAAAGTGACAATTTTGTCCTTAAGCTTTACTTTCTTCACGGCGCTTGATGATGCATTCGTGCCGAAAACTACATACAGTTAATGCACAGGTTTCCATCGATGACATCGGAGTTAAAAATTATTAAGAATTCAAGTGGAGCCGACGTGTTAACTTTTGGACCTTCTTTTTATCCTAGATTTCTAAACTTGGGTCTAAGAGCATCTCCACCGGTTGGTCTCAACGATGGTTTTAACCCAAAAGTAGCGCCGTTAAGACTCGGCCAAGACTTATGGCTTCCATCGGTAGGTCCTAATGCAGGTTTAACTTCACCAGGACCTATACAATGGTATTTGAGACTTAAAATAAGTCCTGGATCTCAATCAGATTGACTTGAGTTCAGTATTGAGCAAGGGAAACAGCGGAGCATGATTACAGGTAAGCCGTAATGTTGAATTGCAGAAGAGGAGAATAGTATACGGTACATACGGTCGCCGTAAGTCGAGTTTTCAATAAAGTAATCCTTCATCAAGCGCTCTCTCCACATCTCTCTCTCTCGTTCCTTGTTTGCTCATTTCCCGGGGACATTTCATCAAGCGCTCTCTCCACATCTCTCTCTCTCGTTCCTTGTTTGCTCATTTCCCGGGGACATAGCCTCCGGGTTTCGACTTGCCTTGAGCCGGTGTCTCTCCTGACCAAGTAGATGATATATAGTACTCATCGTCCGAGTCGTCGAGGCCTTCGACCATATAGTTCGCTTCTGTTGCTCTGTTGGCCAAGTGATGTGATTGGTCAGCGGGTTTTAAAACTCGGCGAGAGTTCCTACCGGTGGGAGCAAACGAGTTCGATGCAGACTTATCTTAAATTTTCAGGACTTACATGCCTGGTCTTCAGATAAGTCCAACCGGTGGAGATGCTCTAACCCCATTACTACAGATCATCCTGTCCTAAATAATACCTACCAAACATGATATCCTGATATATAAGAGCACAAAATTATTGACTTGGTTTCAGTATTAGATATGTATGTACAGCACATAAAATCGGAACTTGAACCGCTTCAATGCAGCGCTTTTTCGTAGCTAGCACCAGCTTTTCGAGGTAGCTGATAGGCAGTTGGTCCCATTTCTTCTTGATCTCTTGCTTGGTCACATTCTCGCCGTGCTTAAGGCGGTTCAAGTACCGATTTTTATGTATTGGACATAAATATATTTTACTGAAACCAAGTCAATAATTTTGTGCTGTTTTCGAACACTTGTATAGAAACTCCCTCAATATCGCGCGGAATCACTCAAATTTGATTGGCGGAATCAACGCATTGCGCAAGGTAATTGGATCTTATCGCGCGGAATCACTCAAATTTGATTGGCGGAATCAACGCATTGCGCAAGGTAATTGGATCCAATTTGGACACCAAACTTGAAAAATTGATCGAGTTACGCGGGGAATTGGGTGTGCTATCCTTATGGCCAGCACTGTATAATACAGTGCGGGCGGAAATTATACTGCCACCCAGGTTTTTAGAGATATTTTAACCAATAATAAGACTTAA
>JAIKVB010000403.1:0-27541 GCA_024679045.1 Phytophthora brassicae | reverse complement strand
CACGCGCGCCCGTTTCACGTCCATTTTCGTATTGACAACACCTCCGCCGTGGCGTGGCAAAATCGACTTGATGCACTCAATACTCGTGCACAAGATATCATTCGACTCCTCGGATTCTGAGAAGTCTCGCTTCACCTTCGCTTCTCCGCCTCTCACGTCGCGGGTGTCGATAACATCCGTGCCGATGCAATTAGCTGCTCAACTGTTCTATGTTGCCCTGTTCAGCAAACTAACATGGATGGACGCAGGTTTTCCCCTTTATCGACGTTCTCGGGCTCTCGACACTTTGGCACAGTATCTCCGAGAACATTCCGTTGCTAGCTCCACCTTTGCCAAGTACTCGGCATCAATGACCAAGTGGACTGCATGGACCTCGCGTCGCGGCATCCATCCATTAATGTATGGCCTTCCGCCTCAAGCGAAAGTTCAAGTCATATGCGAATTTATCCTACACGGCTTCCAACATGGGTTTAGCTCAGGGAAACCTGTTCGTGGATCCACGATCACGATTACGCTGCTCGGCATTCGCCATTTCTTTGCTGCCACTGGGGCGGATTTCCCGAACGCACATCATCACGGCACATCCTCACGTTCACATGCTTCTCAAAGGCATCAGCTGACTCGACGCACCTCCGCAACACAAGGCCCCCGTGTCGCTACAGATGCTAGTGGTTAACCGGTGTCATCACGACGGTAGCCATCAGCACCTGTGCCGACGTAATCAATATCCACTCCGTTATTCGTAGTATGTACGAGCCGCGTAAAAGATGTCGTGTGAGCCAGTGATGGCCAAAAATGTATTGCTGGGCATTGAAGGAACATGATCAGGAAGCAATTATAACTGCAACTCCACCAACCGGTTACAGTACTAATTGCAACACTTTTTGCATCTACAATACTACTGCAATACCTGCTGTGATTAGGGTCGTGGTGCTGCTCTGCATCGCCATAGATACCAGCTCTGCGTCCCAAAGCAATCGATTATGCTTTAGAAAAAGAATTTTCTCGAAGTTCAGCGGTGTGAGGCGCTCTCGTGTAGTCCGAAGTACATGACTCGCGCTACTAAATAGTCGCTCCGATAGATGCAGACGTACGCGTAGATCAACCAGTACGCTGACGCTCAAGCATCACTAATGCTACATAGGACCAGTATGCAAAGTGGAGTAGGCGTGCAAAAATTTTTAAAGCATTATATTTGAACATTATTCGGTTTTTCGTAAGAACATGCTCTGAAAATAAGTACGGCAATACTGCCGTGAGCTGCAATTAGAATAGTAATACTGCTTGAGTGCTGCAATACGCACTTTCTACTGGTATTGCACAATGCCAATACCCGCAATACATTTTTGGCCATCACTGGTTCGCACTTTCTACTGGTATTGCACAATGCCAATACCCGCAATACATTTTTGGCCATCACTGGTGTGAGCACCAATGTAATACATACCATCCAGTTAGACACAAAACAATGCATCAAATGCATGAAACTCACCACCATTTGAGGCCGGTAAACTCGCAATTCGAAGATAATCTTCGATCTCCTGTGGCGATTCGCCTTGATTGACCAGCAGCAGGAGAATCTCGTGCCGGCGCATAGACTCCTGCTCGCGCTTCGCAATTCGCTGCTCCTCCATCCAGCGTTGTTGATTCAGTTTTTCTTTTGTCTCTTCCTGTTCTAATACAGGCTTGGTGTTCTCTGCGTACACCAGTGATATTTGCTGTAAACTGACAAAGCAAATGGTCGTGTGACACGACTCGTGTCGAAATAGTAGACCATCTCGCAAGTGTGGAGGTGGTCCATGTTCAAAATGGAAATGTCCGCAGACCATATAATATATGTTCTCGCAAGTGTGGAGGTGGTCCATGTTCAAAATGGAAATGTCCGCAGACCATATAATATATGATTACCATTTCGGCAGGAACATGTGAGCAAAAAAGCTAATTCTGACCCCCCGTAATAGAGCTATTAGTTCAAGTTGTGGCTCACAATTACGATGAAAAACTTATTTAAAATTCTGCTTTGTTACTGCTTCATCACGCTGCCAATCGTCTGCAGCGTGTGTTTCCACACCTCAATCTTGAGCTTATTCGTCTGATATTTCGTCATCGGTAAGACTTCACCACGCTCCCCCAACAATTTCCATCCCGTAGCAAATTCAGGCTTCGTCAGTGTTGCAACCAGATACGCAGCACATTTTTCAGAAGAGTGGGCTGCGATCACTGCAAAAGCCTTGGACGGGAAGTCTCACATACCACGGAAACCGATCGAAGAGTCCCGTGTTCACGAAACCAGGGTAAATGTGCATGAAAGACGCATTCGGAGCTTCCTCCGATAAAGCCTGTGCCATCAAATCCACACACAGCAAATACCAATATTCAATCACAAAAAATCACGAGCCTTTTTCTAGTCTTTGAGTCACATACGAATAAAGCGTTGTAGCATCCGCACAAAGCTTAATTGAGTAGCTTTTCTTAAGATCCAGATCATCAAGATGAGGAGCTCCACCACGTCCTGCTCCCAGTACATTAAGCACTCGAACTCCTGGTCGGTTAAGACTTCCTAACAAGTCGTGAATTAGCATAAATCTGCCATAAAAAAGGTCAGTCCGTTTCTATCTCGTCTCTGCTTTCAACTTCCCCACCGTCCATAGTAATGTGTGCTCATCTTAATGTCCAGCCCCTCCTTAGTCTCTGTACGTCCGTTAAGCGATAAAATACCGGCTGTGATGACAATCCAGTCGAATTTGGTGTCTTGGTGTCGGAAGGTAAAATCTCGTACTTCCGGCTGTGATGACAATCCAGTCGAATTTGGTGTCTTGGTGTCGGAAGGTAAAATCTCGTACTTCATGCAATAGCGACACGTCCAGATGCTCAAAAACCACCTCAAGACTCGAGTTCTCGGCTTGAATAGAAGCCACGAGGTCTGGAGGACATCTGCGTGAACACATGGTCAATTTGTCCACCATAGACGCCAATTTGCGCGCCACAGCGAGACCGATCCCTCCCGAGGCGCCAACTATCAGAGCGTGCTTGGCCATCGACGAAGAAAAAGCGCCTGTGACAGGCAAAACTCTGCGAAATATGGTGGAAACACTGGATGAGTGAGACTTAAACGAAGATGGACTAGTTTCTGCAAGTTGAAGATAAAAAGGTAACTTCAGTTTTTAAGGTTATCTACCTTTAAATATGTCTTGCAGTTACAGAATTATCAACATTTAAATAATGCAGACGTCGACGTAATAAACTGTCGATAAACAATTTGGGTAATTGCATAGAACCTAAACCAATGAGGCATTCCGAGTAAATGTTTTCGTCATCTCCAAACTTACTTAGAACTTTTCGTGACTGACCGGGCGTCATATTATGACGATACCATAGCGATTTCGGTACTTGATCAATACCCTCTGGATACGCTTTTTTAAAAGCGTATCCTGTTAAAACAGAGCTTTACCATTCACGTACAGCATCTCAGGTTCTTGATCGTCCACGGGTAAGTAGTGGAGAATACTACCGCAAAGTGTGTCCGGCTGCTTCTCCATATCCTGATTAGGAGAAGAAGACACGCCACTAATTCCCCAAGGAGAGAACGAGTACGGTAAGTGTGCCATCTCAAACGCGAGCCATAAAGTCTCCTTATCCCCGAAGGAATACCGGTATCGGAACCGCTCTTCGGTAATGAACCAGAACATGATGTTTAGGACAGTCTGTCCAGCTTTCTCTTTATCCACAAGAACTAGGGAGAAATCCATCTCATGACATGTCATGCCAGTGTACGCGAACGATGTTTTGAAGGGGAATGCCCGTTGTGTGACGTTAAATCGGTCGTAGTCGAAAGTGGAGAATAGTTTCGTCAGATAAAACTCGTTTCCAATCTTTACCATTCACGTGCTCGTAGCAGTTGGAATGCACTCGATCGTAGAAGAACGTCGTACCTGTCGTCTTGTATGGCTTGAAGTCCCTTAACACAGCAGGATTCTTAATACTGATGTCGTCTACGTCCATGAGAATAACATGGCGGATGGCAGTGTGATACAAGGCTAGTGGTTTAATCCACCAATTGCAAAACTTGTCTGCCATCTCCTGCTCCCTCTTTTTAAGCATCACGAGATCTCCACATACATCCGCGAGCTCTAACTTGCTGTCAACAGTGAAAAGAAGCGTCTTGGACTCTTCCGACAGCTCCGGTCTGCAGTGATACACTTGAATCAGCTCTTGATTCCCAAGACAACGAAGCTCTCGGATAAGTGAGACCATAGCAATCAAGTGGCATTAACAGTAGCAACCACTTGCGGTTCGTAAGCAACATCAGCTTCATATTCGTCTTCCTTTTTCGCCATCGTAGCGGCTTTTGATAATAGATTTTTTAACGACTTTTCACTTAGTTTATTGGGAAGAGTATGAATTTGGTACCAGGTCCCCCACCATCAACGAGACAAAATGGACCTTCAGGAGTGACATCAGTACGTTTAAGTAGAACTTCTACCAAGAATGGAGAGTTAACAAGACTTAGTGGAGGAGTCTCCACTTCAAATCAAGAAGTTGGCAATAACAAGAGCACAAGCAGCGCAAGAGCTCGAAAAAGTCGTCAGGATTCACGACGGGATGCATTGTTCAGCTTTAAAACCCCTCGACAGGAGCAACTTGAGTCGAATATTACTATCTTGACTTTGCAGGAGAATTTGTCTGCACTTGGGACTTTTAACCACAGAGAAAAGATGTTGTCGGCTTCATTAAAAGGAGAAGTGGCTAGACTTACTGAAGAGCTGCAAAAACTAAGTGGTAAGTTTTCTACTTGAAGCTGATGTAGTATGTGAGTCACTTATCGTTATCATTGTAGCAACACGAGAAGCGGAAAAGGTGGAGCAAGAGCAGACTATTGTACTTGAAAAGAAAACATCAGTTTACGATAGAGAAGATCAGTTCTTGCCCAATATTCGTGCTGGTCCAGCACCGACAATCTCGACTTCAGCTTTGCAGCAACATGAAATCGAAGTGATATATCAACGAAGAGTACGTGTGATGACCGACTGATGTCAAGAAATTGATCAATAATTATGCGCTTTGTACGTATCTGTAGGTGAATTCGCTCGAGAATCGATGTTTGCACATGACGGAGAACAACAAGAAACTTTTGGATAAAATTCAGCAGCTTGAAAAGTGTCAAACAGAGGCAGAAGAGTTACTGGAAAGTTTGCGGCAGGATAATACACGCCTCTCAACGACAGGAGATGGTCTCAGTAGCACAATCTCCTCCCAGTCTGCAGTTATCGTTGGACTGCGCTCCACTGTCCAAAGACTTATTGTACGATATCTCAGCAATGATTTTTAATGTTTTTGTTTTGCTGGTATTTAACATGTCAATTGATTTGTATTCGTTCAGCACGAAGAGAGACTTGTCGCTGACCTTCGGAATAGTCTGGAGCGATGTCAACGCGAGTTGGAAGCTGTGAAAAAACGAGAGAAGAATCTTCAAGAGGATCACGTAAAATTGAAATCTGTTGCTAGTCAAGAGAAAGAAACTATGATGCGCAAAATTCTAGACTTTCAACAACGTCTTCAGCGAAATGATACCATAAAAGGGAACATAGAGGCTCTGGAGATAAAGTTAAAAACTAGTGACAATGAGAAAAAAGCACTGGAAATCGAGCTCAACGCATCCATTTCTCGCAGCAGCGACCTACAAACGCGATTTACAGAGCTGGAGAAATTATCTGAGGAGTTTTTACAGGTAAACGAGGGTTCTGAGAGTTTTAACACCGTCAAACATTGTGCTAAAGCACTTACTTTTAATGCTGCAGGTAAAACGAACGATGGAGTTGGAGAAAGCAGAAGTCGAAGCAGAATTGAATGTCAAACGAAAAGAACTCGAAGTTTACAAACTGATGCAAAAGGAAACTGAAGCAAAGGCACGAGAAGCAGAAGCACGCAACGCTAATGTACAGGAAGTTAACAATATGGTTCGAAATAAAGATGGAGAGATTGCGACGTTAATGCAGAAAGTGATACAGTTGGAGGAAGATGTTGAAGACCGAGAGCAGCGATACAAAGGATTGCAAAATGAAATGAACAAGGTAAACACGGAGCTGAACGGACTAAAGAAACTTTCACAAGACGATACTGTTCAAGCTTTACAAAGGGTACGACAAAAAGCTGGTACATACGAAGCGTTGACATTATTGAACGAAGAGAAGAAAGCATTGGAAGAACAGCTTCGTCTTGTGCAAGAGCGACTCAAGGTTGTTCATGTAGCTTTGCAAGAGGAAAAAGACGCCAAGGAAGAGGTTTTGGTAGCCTTTAACGCCAATGTACTTACAACTGAGGAATTGAGGACGGAAAACAAGGCTTTACTAGCGCAAATGCAGAGTTTACTGGCCTCTGCAATACTGAGAACAGACAGTGAAGCTCAAACAATTGAGGAATTTATCAGTCCAGAAACTCACGCTCAAGTTGTAAACGAGTTGGAAAGTACAACAATGGAGTTGGAAAATACAACATACGAATTAGCGAACCTTCAACGCGAATTAGACGAAGTGCGAGAAAACCAAGACGAAATACACAAAGGGAACGAAGATTTACGTCAGAACCAAGAACAGATTGAGACTGGATATAAGAAGCTTGTGTCCCGAGAGAGATACAAATCCGAGTCTTTCCAGGGTCAGTTGAAGCTTTTACAGATTGAAAACTGTGAGCTCAGCGACAAAATGGCATCTTTGTGTAAGGATTTAATGGACGAGCAGCTACTAAATGACGCCCAAACACTGGAGTTAACGGACCTAAAACAACGCGTACTGTCTCGTGAAGCCATTTATTTGCTCCGAAAGACTCAGGATTCTCTCGAACAGACTGTAAATTCGCTTCTGGAGACGGAAAACGCATCTGAAAGCACTTTTACGTGTCTGCAATGTATGCAACTTTTCTCTCATCCCATGACACTCGCTCCCTGTGGCCATACGTTTTGTGCTGCTTGTCTAGCCAAATGTGGGAATGTGAGTTTGCCATCTTCAATCTCGTGTACAATGTGTGGATCAAACAACAAAGAACCGGAATGTATCTTTCCAAACTATGCTTTAGCTGATCTCACTGCTCGCTTCATCTTCCGACAACAGAGTTTAGCTTCACTTACAACAATGTGTCTCTCACTTCGCAATAGTTTCAACCAGCGAGATTCCAACTTGAAGTCTGAAAAATTCCCACCAACGACAGAGGCGGAAAAGTGAAAGAATTTGTGATTAAAACGAGGTGAATGACATTTTCTTGATCAAACACACTGTTAGCTGCTGGTTGACCAACCTTAGATGTTTTTGTTTCTTCGTGCGTCAACAGCAGACACGAACATTGCGACACAAACTGAATTGGTGCTTACTGGCGCGACACAAACAGGGGACCAAACACTAACACCGTCGTGGACAGCAGCTTAATGACCACGTGCAGCGCCGGACCAGCCGTGTCCTTGAACGGATCACCCACAGTGTCGCCGGTGACCGCAGCCTTGTGAGCTTCACTTCCTTTGCCTCCAAAATTGCCCAGCTCCACATACTGTCACCACAAAATAACAATAACAATGAGCCAGTGTACAGTACATACATTTTACGCATTCCATTGTACCTTCTTGGCGTTGTCCCAGGCACCGCCGACATTGTCCAGGAACAGAGCCATCATAATACCAGTTACTGTACCGAACATGAGATATCCAGCTAGAACTTCTGCGCCCAGTAGCGGCTTGCCCTGGTATTCTCCGATCTAAAAAATCAAACGCCAGTCAGTAACCCACGCTACCAGTTACTGTACCGAACATGAGATATCCAGCTAGAACTTCTGCGCCCAGTAGCGGCTTGCCTTGGTATTCTCCAATCTAAAAAATCAAACGCCAGTAAGTAATCCACGTACAATGTAGATATATATGCAGAGATCACCAACGTACCACACGGAATACAACTCCAACTGCAATTGGCATCAACACAGCCAGCAGACCTGGGAACCGCATCTGCTTCAAGGCTGCCTTGGTAACGAGTGCTACACAAGTGCGGTAGTCAGGCTTCTCCTTGTACTCCATAATTCCAGGGTAAAGCTCGAACTGGCGGCGCACTTCGTTCACAACCTCGCCAGCGGTCTCCCCCACAGCAGCCACTGCAAGTCCCGTGAAAAAGAACACCATCATTGTACCTAGAAGACCACCAACCAGCACCTCAACCGTCGCGATATCCACCGTTTTAAACTCGCGACCGGCGAATTCCGAAAACTCGTCCATGAAGGCCCCAAAGAGCACGAAACATGCTAGCGCAGCCGACCCAATCGAGTAGCCCTTGGTAATAGCCTTCGTCACATTACCAGCAGCGTCCAACTTGTCGGTAGCGTCCCGCACGTAGTCCGGCTGGCGACTCATCTCAGCAATACCGCCAGCATTGTCCGCGATGGGGCCATAGTTGTTCATAGCAAGCACAAACACAGCCGAAGACAGCATTCCCATAGTGGCCACAGCTGTGCCAAACAATCCAGCGTGGCGGTTGCCTTGACCACCAATACCCGAGGCAGCTCCCAAGTGATACGCGGAGATGACTGCAAAGCTCACCATTAAAGTAGGAACAACCGTCGACTTCATACCCACAGCCACACCAGTGATAATATTAGTCCCATGACCCGTGGTGCTGGCTTTTGCGATGCTTCGCACAGGCGGGTACGCGTAGTCCGTGTAGTACTGTGTCGACTTGACAAACACAAAGGCTGTGAGCATCCCAACCACACCGCAAAGGAAGAAATTCATCCACGCTGTAGGATATTCCGGCGTGTAGAGCAACCAGCGAGTCGTCACAGCAAAACCAACGAGCGCCAGACCGAGTGAGACGTTGTAGCCAGCCTGAAGCGTAGCCATCGGGTTGTGATCAGGACGCAAAGCTTCGACGTCAGAAGGTGCTCTCACCATTAAAATCCCAGCACTGCTCACTACAATGTCAAAGGCATGTACGACCACTGGGAAGAAGACAAAAGACACAGGATACGGTAGTTGAGCTTCTTTTGCAAGAGTTCCACCCAAAATCATAGCGCCAATGATCTCAGCAGCCACCGACTCGAAGACATCAGCACTGCTTCCAACGCAGTCGCCCACCATATCTCCAACCAAGTCAGCAATGACCGCCGGGTTACGTGGATCGTCCTCTGGGATTCCTACTTCCACTTTCCCCACCAAATCAGCGCCTACATCAGCAGCCTTGGTGTAAATTCCTCCTCCAAGCTGCATAAACAGTGCCACAAAAGAAGCACCGAAGCCGTAGCCTACCATGAGCATTGGGATCTCCGTGGGCTGCAAAATAGAGCCAAACATCATGTATAACATCACGTAGAGCGAACTCACTCCCCCAACACACAACGTAATGTCCAATACAGCTGAAAACGCGCCACCACGGAAACACACGAGCAAAGCTTCTCCATACGATCTACGAGCAGCACTAGCCACACGAATGTTGGATCTGGCTGATACCCACATGCTCACGTATCCTGCAGCAGCAGAACACACAGCTCCGATCAGAAAAGCGACTGAGGCTACAAGTCCCAGCGTTAAGTTGCCGAGCTTCTCCACGCCAGAGCTTAAGGCACTGGTAGGTCTCAGAGCATAACTGAAGAAAATTAAACCAGCAATGGCCAGCGCAATGCGGGAAATGGCTGTGTACTGGATGCGGAGGAATCCTTCCGCTCCTTCACGAATGGGTACAGCCACTTCTTTCATCTCGGCAGTTCCAGAGTCTCTGGCTAACACCCAATGAGACAAATACAGAGAGAAGACGGCACCATAGCCGCAGATGGTGAAGACAAGGAAAATGGGACGAAAAGTACCGCCGAAAAGCATCAAAAGAGCTCCTAGAACGGAAATGGCGATGAGTGGAGGCTGCAGGTCCAGAGAACGGGCGTACGCGAGAGCAGCAGAGGCTCCTGCACCCATTTCTTCGTCATTTGGGTCACCAGAGAGCGGAGAAGTGTCCGAAACGCCGAACTCGATGTCTACCTGCGTCTTGTCCAGCATTTTTAAGCGACGTTGAAGATCTGAGAATGACACGTAGCAGAATCAGATGGGCACTCTTCTGAGGTTTCAAGAGTCATATAAAATGAAGGATAGGCACTCTTATGGGGAATAGTCATTCGAGCGGGGATATCACTTCAACCAGATGCTGCATCTCATCAAAATCACTTGACGACTTGAAGTTTGAGCTGGTTATTTATAGTTACAGTACTAAAAGGACAACTCTCATTTTTGAATTTGCCTTCGTGATGTTCGCCTCTGTACGTCGCTCGCTTCGCTCGTCGCGTCTAAGTCTGAGTCGTCGATGCGAGTCTACTTTCGCCCCGCTCACGCAGCTGTCTGAGGAAGAGCTCATGTTTCAAGACTCCGTGCGCAGATTCGCAGCTGATGTGGTGGCTCCCAATGTGCGTTCAATGGACAATAAGGGGGAAATGGACCACACAATCACCCGCGGTCTGTTCGAGAATGGACTGCTGTCTGTGGAGATTCCGGTAGAATACGGAGGTAGCGAAGCCTCCTTCATGAGTCTGTGCCTCACGATTGAGGAGCTGTCTAAAGTGGACCCCGTCGTGGGATTGCTGTGCGACCTGCAGAACACAGTCGTGAACAACGTCTTTTTGGTAAGGTTTTTTCTATTTTGTTATTTTAAGAATTTTACAATTAAAGTTGGGGTAAAGTAGCTAACTTTGTTTATGACGTTGCATAGGTGAACGGTACTGAAGAACAGAAGGAGAAGTATTTGCCTAGACTGAGCACAGATATGGTACGTGGTTCTCGGCACTTGAAGGTCTTTTACTTGTATTGAGATTTAATTTGTTATTGTTATTGTGATTGGCAGATTGGCAGTTTTTGTCTGAGTGAAGCAGGTTCTGGAAGTGATGCGTTTGCACTGAAGACCAAGGCGGAGGTGTCCGCTGACGGCAGCTATTACTCCATCACTGGCCAAAAACTCTGGATCTCAAATGCTGAGTACGCGGGAGTTTACTTGGTGTTTGCCAATGTGGACCCGTCGAAGGGGTACAAGGGCATCACGTGCTTCATTGTGGACCGAGAGATGGAAGGGCTGGAGATCGGTAAGCCAGAGGAGAAGCTCGGAATCCGTGCGTCATCCACTTGTCCCGTCACGTTGACGGATGTGAAGGTGCCCAAGGAGAACATTTAGCTCGGAATCCGTGCGTCATCCACTTGTCCCGTCACGTTGACGGATGTGAAGGTGCCCAAGGAAAACGTTCTGGGAGAAGTTGGCAAAGGATACAAGATTGCGATCAGTACTTTGAACGAGGGTCGTATTGGAATTGCTTCGCAGATGTTGGGGCTGGCACAGGGAGTCTATGACCAGACACTTCCGTATTTGTTCGAGCGGCAGCAGTTTGGTACACCAATTGGAGAATTCCAGGCGATGCAGCACCAGTACGCAGAATCAGCACTGGATATTGAGACTGCACGTTTGCTCGTGTACAATGCCGCTCGTCTCAAGGACGCGGGGCAGCCGTTCGTCAAGCAAGCTGCGATGGCAAAGCTGCATGCATCGCGTGTGGCTGAAAAGACAGCGTCGAAATGTATCGAGTTGCTCGGAGGGATCGGTTTCACAAAGTACCTTCTTGCGGAGAAATTCTATCGTGATGCAAAGATTGGAGCAATCTATGAAGGTACCAGCAACATGCAGCTCACGACTATCGCCAAGGTTGTCTCGGAAGAGTACAAGAAGTAGCCGTCTAGCCATTTACATTAAATACTTGAGTCGGATGCGCATCACCTGCAATTCTGTCTAAGTTACCAAATACTACCATCTTCGCCTCACTAATCCCCAGCTCATGAAGCAGTTGAAGCTACCAGTACAATACTGTAGTTGATGTAGCCATCCCGAAATATTACTGCCGCAATCAATTTGGAAAGCTTCGCTTCTGATTGGTTAATATCATTTCTCTAAAATTATCTGCTTCTGATTGGCCGCTTCTTGTCATTCTTCAATTCCTCATGACATCGTCAGCGCTCGTGACGTCGCCTGCGGCCCCCGACGACGACGCTGAGCTGCCCGTGGACCTGTCGCAGCTACCGTCGATCCCTGCCGCCAAGTCGTTGCTACTCATCAACAACTTTGTGGCAAACACGACGCGTTTCCTCAACCACTTTGCGCACGAATGCGAGGAGCGAATGACGCGCGTTTCAGACAACGTGACGCGGGTGGAGATCCTATTGGCTATTTTAGAGGCGAAATTAAATTCCATTCCAGATTTAAGCGTCTCAGATGCCGAAGTGAAGGCTGCAGCTGGTGGTGACGTGAATTTAATCCCGAATCAAATGGATTTAGGCATTTCAGATCAAGACTTGCCAGAAATGGAAACAACCAATGGGACGTCGTTACCACCACCTCCACCCCCTCCAGAAGAAGGAGGGGCTCTTATTGAGGGGATGTTATTACCTCTACCTCCTCCACCATCTATGGACGGAATGGAAGGAGCTCTCGTCGTTCCTCCACCTCCATTATCTCCTACTGGTTCAATGCCACCGCCACCACCATCGTCTATGGGAGACTTCGATGATGACGACGAAGTTGAAGTAAAGAGTGATGGTCCTTCAGTGTTGAAGTTGAAGGACGACCCAGTGTACGCCAAGTATTTTACGATGCGTCGACTTGGGATCCCAGATCAAGTAATTGAGCATAAAATGATGATGGACGGAATGGACTCAAGTGTACTGAATATGGACCCAGAAGGTCCGTCACCTAGTGGAGGATTGGCGTTAAGTATGGAGACAGAACCTACGGGACCAATTCTACCAATTATGGCACCACCTCCACCAATGTCGGAAGAGGAAAGTGACTCGGACGACGAGCGAATGGAGCTGCCTCCACCTCCTCCGTCATTATCGCAACCAAGAGATGAACGCCAGCCTTCTGGAAATATTGGAATGCCGTTCCCAGCTCCACCACCGCCGATTTCCCCTACGGTTTGTTAATGCTGGGTATTGTGGTTTGTTGAGAGATATTTGAGCTCATTTTTGTTTCATTTTGTTGTTGTCTTACTATTGATTTTATAGTCTTCTGTGGGTGGACCGGCATCACTGTTTGGTGACGGACCCCTGGGTCCTCCCCCACCGCCTCCATCTTCGAATGGTTATCCAGCACCACCAGTAAGCGAGATCGAGAGCTCCAGCAGCGATGACATTGAAGAATTTGATGTGGATGATCAACCGCTCAGTAGTGCTGACTCTGGCGTGATGAAGCTGAAGGACGACCCTGCTTTTGAAAAGTGAGTGAAATCAAGTGGTTTTGATGCCTCAACGATAGATTGTTAACTCTTTGCGTCGTTATCGTGTTGTTGCTACTGCAGATACTTTAAAATGCGCAAGTTGGGTATGCCAGACGGAGTCATTCAACATAAACTCTTGATGGATGGTGTCATCGAAGACATTCTGAAGTACGTCTACCGCTTGTTATTATCCAAATTACCGATTAAGTGCTAACAACGAATTGTTTTTCTGTAGCATGGATCCGGAAGGTCCGTCTCCAAACGCGACTGGTTCAGCTCCAGGAACAGAAAATGCTCAGCCACCACCACTGCCTCAAGGACTACCGCCACCACTGCCAGGTGGACTCCCTCCTCCTCCTGTAAAGAGATACGATGACTCCGACTCGGATTTTGATTCTGATTGATCTACACTATTGTTGCAGCAGATGTCTTGAATAATGGATGTATCAGATTCTGCCTCTGGAGTTCCGAGTATTTTTTGTTATTAGTGTCGAGAGTGGGTGGTGCGGGGTATGAAAAGTGGAGCTTTGTGTGGCGAGATAATACAGATGCAGCAATGAGCACAAGGATCCGTTTCAGCAATTATCTCCAGTCGCGTACGTTTTATTAACCCTTAGGTCTCCGATTATTTTACTTGTTGAAGTTGTATTTATAACCTTGATTCTAACGATTTATTTGCACTCGTTCTGGCTTTAGCGACAAAATAGTACCGCACAGACAGGAAGACAAGTTTTCTTGTAACCTTTCCTCCGGACAGGAAGGCTTTTGCACACAAGGTCCTAGGATAATGCTCAGTGGTGAAGTCGGCTCTTCTCGTAACTTTTGATCGTGTTTCATTGTGTACCGTGCTTTTAAGACTAAGCTCCTCCAACAACATCACAGTATGAGCGAAGTAGAAATCGGTGGTAAGTCAACTGATCAAGCTACAACGACTGAAGCTACAGCCGAGGAAGTAGAAATTACATCGAGTGTGACTACATCTACAGCAGAGGAGTCCAATAGTCAACCTATTGCAGCACAACCAGCAAAGTCACGAGCAGCACCTCCATCGAGTCTCGTAACACCACCGCCACAAATGCCACAACTGCGGAGAGGACCGTCGACAGCACGAATTCAAGAGGTAGAAGCAGCAGGGGAAGATATGCTGCGCCAAGTTCAACAGTTGGACTCACTTATTAATGCAAATGCGACCTTGAAATCATCGTCGCGTGGATCCAGCAACCAGAAGCAAATAATGGGTTTTTTGGAGAGAAAAACACGCGCGGTGACCCAAGACGACGCTGCTTCAAGTCGAAGCAGTGCAGTATCAATTCCTCGCAGTAGTGGAAACAGTGCAGATTCCATTCCTCACAGTAGCTCCCGAAAAGTTCACCCGCATGTGGAGCGCAAATTGGAGACTATCGGCAGTGGGGATCTTTTAAATACCGGCAAATCGAAGAGTTTTCATCACAAATCGAAGCGAAAGTCCCTCATAGGACGGCTAAGCTCTTTAGTGCTGGATGATCCTGATAATCGGCGCTCAGTGGGACCTTCGAGCGTACAAGATCAGCGAAACGAGAGTCAAACTGACGGTGGACGACGTATCAGTACTACAGGAAAGACAGGGAACAATCGTCTCGATAGCAGGCGACGAAGTAGTGTCGCTACCTCGATTTTGGGAGATGTGTCTAAGTTCAAGCAGACAGTATCGCGGATGTTTGAAAATGCAGCGCAAATCAAGCTAGACGAAGAGCGCCAAGCACGCGTTGCCGAGTTGGTGGACAGCGAAGTGATGGTACTAAATGCCAGTCAATTAGCACAAAGTCAGCAACGAAAAGCGCAGCAGCTTACGATCTCGATCCACTCGACTTTCCGTCATTGGTGGGATTTTATCATCACAGCTTCCATTGCCTACGTGATTATCATGACACCTCTTAAAGTTGGGTTTAATGTGCAAGCGTCGGGCTTAAATTACGCACTTGATGTGGTAGTGGATGTGATTTACCTCATTGAAATGGTACTCAATTTTTTCACGAGTTATGAAGACGACGCAACGGGCGAAGAAATCAAAGACATTAACAAGATCCGACAAAGTTATCTCAAGAGCTGGTTTCTTGTAGACGCTGTCAGCAGCTTCCCATCGTCTTTGGTGGGTACAGTAAATGGTTGGCTGACTCTATCGAAGATTTTAAAGGTGGCTCGTGTGGCGAAAGTGTCGGATTCTGGTCTCGTTCGCGCCGTATCTGGACATATCGACCGCTCCATGAACCCATCCATGCTCCGAATGCTCAAACTTACAGTGATATTCCTTGTTTCGCAGCATCTTATCGCATGTACGTACTATTACTTGAGTTTAAACCAGAGTGTTGAGACGACATGGGCTCCAACACACGAAGTACGCAACAGTGATTCGCTTGGTCAACAATACGTCGATGCGTTCTACTTTGCTATCATGGTGACCACCGCAAACGATGTGAATCCCACTACACCGATCGAGAAATTGTTTACGTCTGTGATGCTTTTCGTGGGGATTGTCATTAATGCCAGTATCATTGGTAGTGCTGCAAATGTGTTGGCAAATCTGGACAAAGAAGAGATCGCACGAAAGAATCAAATGGATTCCATTAACGACTACCTGCGATTTAAGAAAGTGCCTCTGGTCTTGCAGAATAAAATCCGCCGATACTACGATTATGCTCTGACAACGCGTCTGCAAGACCCAACCGAGACGCTGTTTGCGGACTTACCGGACCGTCTGAAGTTGCTACTGAAGCTCAATCTGCACTCGGAGTTTGTTCGCAAAGTGCCTCTCTTTCGAGCACTGTCGCACTCTGGTGTTGTAGCCATCATTCAGTGTCTTGTACCAGTGGTAGCGATGCCTGGCGAAATCATCATTGTGTGTGGAGAATTTGCAAGCGAGTTTTACTTCATCAAGACTGGCCAAGTGTCACTCTGCGTCCCTGGTCCGGTGGACACTATTCCTCTTGGCAATCTTGGTGAAGGCTCGTTTTTCGGTGAGACTTCACTCCTTACTGGTGAACCAACAACGGCAGAGGTTAAAGCTGAACGTATGTGTGAACTCATGTATCTGAGCAAAGATGACTTCGAGGCCATCATCGACAGGTTCCCCACGTTTTTCCTTGCTGTCCGACGTATCAGTGAGTCGCGACTGCAGACTGCGCAGAATATTCAGAAAATGTCCAAAATGAATCGTCGACCCACTCAGATGCTGAAGATTAAGAGAATGAGTATCCGTGGTGTGGCTCAGGCAGCTGCATTGAAATCTCGTTTTGGTGGTAACATGGAAACAATGGGGAATAAGAAGAGGTCAGTTAGATCTGAGGGACGAGTGGTCTCCATTGTTGATAGTGGAAAAAGGCTCTTGTCATCTGGCAGACGGAAGTCGATCCCGTCCTTTAGTGTGAGTTTTATCGAGCACTTGTCGCTGGCTCAGGCCCGCCAACTTACTCGACTACGAGGTATGCGAGATATGAGTAAAACCACCGAAGAAGAAGTCTATTGGGATTGATTGAGACGATGAATGTATATAATATAGACGTTTGTCGTCCGAGTTAAAGAAAATAGTTTAGAATTTAATGACGTGGATACCGGTAGGTGCGAAGAGCGATTTCTCACGTGAACTGGACGGAGTTCACAATGAATCCTGTGATAGCAGCGTGGATTCTTGTTCAACAACGCACGCACCACCGAAATCATTTGCCATCTGAACGAAAGGTGAGCATCTTTTATCTTTAAATTAAGTTGCATGAGATGATACCAATAGTGTCGCTCCGTACTGTACTGAATAGAAGTATGACAAAACATGCACCGCCAAATCGAACAAAAAACAATATTTTACAAATATTGACAACCACAATTGGCAAGACAGTAAAAAAAGTGTCAGCCTGCACTCACTAATGCTTTATACTTGGTCATCACGTTGGAAAGTATGTTTGAGCAGCCAATAAGAATAAACCTCCGCTCTAACCTAATGTGAATACATGTACTGTACTTCGAAGTATTTTTATTTGAACAGGAATGTGAAGGGCTGACCTGATTGGTGGGCTGTAATCGTTGGTTTAATTGGAGAGGATACCGACTTCGTGTCACTTACGTCTTCTCCAATACGGTATTAATACACAAGAGGTGAAGTGTGAGAAGAAGAGTATACACCGCTCACGATAATTAGTAAGTAGTCATGGTTATCATCTCATCACGGTTATTAATAATTGCTATCGATTTTATAAGGATATAGGATGTACACGGAGATAAGATCTAAATAATTTGTCTGCATCTAAATTACGTCATTTTGCATATTCGATATGGTAGGATTCGTGCAAAAACTAACCCCGCTGACAACAGTCATACCTATTGTTCTTTTGTATGACTACAAAGTTTCGTGTTTTAAGTCACAAAAGCAGCAGTTAAACTAACAGTTCAAAGTTTCAACCTATGCTATACCGGTAACTATGCAAAATTATAGGATAGTAAAAGTCGTTTACTTTTAAGTATGCTACTACGTAGTACAATACGTCTGGTCCTGACCGCAAGTATGATTGCACAATCTCAAGCGATGCGAGTGGCAGAGGCAGCCAGTTCATTTTCTAATTTCAGCAGTTTGGAGAACAACCTTCACGACGTTTATAACTATGGACGACGACCTAATGGAAGCGCTTAGCTGCTTCTCTGAAGAGATGACGACCCCTGTCCACGTTTCGAGCTTTCCAGTCCATAGCAGAACATCTACAAACCCAAAGCTGGTCGAACACGTTCTTCCTGACGAAGCCATGGACTCAATGCTTTTATCTCTAGATATTCAAGAACTTTTGCCTTCAGACGACGAGAAAGTTTTACCATTTAGTTCAGATTCAGATTCTAAACAAGAACATTCCTCACCTCCAAAGAAAATTGACAGAAGGTTAAAACCGCATTCGACAGCTAAGCGACGCGATCGGAAGCGACCACAACACGAGTTAGAGTATTTGCGTGCAAAAGTGGCGGAGTTACAAGAAGATTTGGCAGAACTGAACAAAGGCAATCAGGCTGCGACGGGTCTGTCAGGTTGGAAATCCGCACTTGAACGTCAGAAACGTGGCGTTGACAGCTCCATTGACGAGAATCGCAGGTTGCGCAACCGACTAATGGGTCAACTGCATGTTGCTCGAGTCCTCGAAGCTGCCATTTTTCAACACCAGAAAGAGAACGGTGGAGGAGCGATGAGTCGTGTTGGCCGGCCTCTCGCAATAAATTTGGCAGATCAACAGATCTTTGCCCACCTGAATAGAGCAGTGGAGACGCAATTTGCAGAAGTCAACACCGTGTTGACCACCAGTGGTCTCTCAAAAGTGCGTCATACTCTCCAGGACGGATTTGAATTCACGCGTGAAGCCAATGGGATCTCATTTCGTCTTGAAGAAACTCGACTGCTCCCCTTTTCCGTACACGCCCACCACCATGCAATTTGGGACAGTCTTCACAATGGCACAGTCAATGAGCAAACTCAAACACAAATTCTCAATGAAGGTCACTCGAACCTCATTTTTCGAGATACAGTGGAGCTTTCTAAAGCACATCGTGTCAATATCACGAAACGAGCTGCTTTTCGACGTCTTATCGAGAAAGATCGCGTGGTTTTCGTCTGGAGCAGCTACGTCGAGATTGACGGCTCCGTCTCCGTCCGATTACAAGAAAAAGGATGGAGTACCTGCTCGACCTTCGAATTCTACCGTGGCGTTGCGGCTGGTGCTAACAACTCTCGTAACTTCGTACAAGGTTGTCTAGCGAGAATGGTTGTTCAATTGACTCCAGAAGTATCAAAACTCTCGTCTGAGGACGCCCAACAGCACATCGGAGAGATGACTGACCTCGTTGTTGGCACGTATCGTCGCAACTTTGGACTGACCCATGAAGTCGTGGAGAAAGTTTTGCTTGCTGATGATTCAGCCGTGGAGAGGATGAAAACAAACACGGGAGAAGGTGGCAAATTGATCATGATGTGAGGAATGGTGCTCTTTTACAACCAGTAGCTTCTTATTGTATTGTAATGTAATCTAGTCTAAATTTGTACTTATTGTGCTTTGCACGTATTTCCCCGTCGAATAGAAGGCGGCGTTGTTGTGATGGCGCCAAGTACCGATGAAAATGAATGCGCTGTGTAGGAAACTTGGAGACCAGTGAGGATCACAGTGATCGCAACTGATCACTGGACACTTGGAGACGAATCCCGTTAAATACATTTTAGCGACCCGTCTGATTTTCGACTTTAAAACTTGTTCTACCGGTATCCAAACAGTACTTTAAAATTATTGTTGCATTAAGGTCACCGCTGCTATTAATACCGGTACAGTACATAGTTGTAAAGTCGCTGAAGGGTAAGACGCTAAGTTCTGCCGTTGTAGCCAACGTCAAGTCGCTAAAGTGGCTTATGACGGTCTAAATACACGTTAAAGCTGTAGTTTGTAGTTGTTGCAACGTCTGGTTACAGCCGCTAACTGATCATTTAAAAAATGTTGTCGCTGATATAGGCTGCTGTAAACGTCTTTGTCTTACGCGGTCACAGTTTAGTGATAAAGTACCTGCTTATGCAATATTGCGATTGCGGTAATTGTTGCATAACATGGAAGTTGCATTTTTGTAGCCAGAGAGCGACGACCCTCTGACTGCACCCCATTCTTTGTTTCGAACTTCTCTATGCCAGCTTCTCCTACTTGCAAGTCGATGACATTGACTCGACGCTTAATGCACTTCCGCGTGGTAATTCTCAAGGTCGACCGTCGTGCTTTAATCCAGGGATTTCTCTCAGTTTTGGCTCTTTTCGTCCTTGTAGCTTGGATAGTCAATCGTCTACAGTCGCTGCCTGTGACGAGCGTCCTGCATCCATTGGCACCCGTGCAATTATCACGTAGTGTTCGTTATGGAACGCACTCGAGCATTGTGACGACCGACGGCGACATCTCCACGACAATGGGAACGTTCCCGCAATACGGCGAGTTGTCGCTCCCAGGACGTCTTTTTCGACTCGAGAACACGCGACTACTGAGCCAATCAGGCAGCAAAGGGAGCGACTCACTACTTCTTGTAGTGGTGACGAAAGACGCCATGTCGTGGGGCGAAGGGCGCACAGCTACCGACTTTTTTAAGCTCGTGGACTCGTTCGACTACCCCAAGGACAAAATTTCGCTTACATTGCTTACGTCGTCTATGAGTGAGTTCGACATGCTAAAATTGCAGTATCGAGAGCAAATTGCACGCTACGCGCAGCTCTCGTTGCTCTTTCGCAACGATTTCGCGTCGCAGGAGGTTGTAACGAGGGAGAATCGTCATGATGACAAAGTGCAGGCCAATCGTCGTCGAGTCATTGCGAGATACCGCAATTTTGCACTTCTCTCGACGTTGGAGTCTTGGCAGGAGCACGTCGTGTGGTTGGATGCCGATGTCCACCGAGTTCCATCCGGACTGGTGAAGAAAATGACGGAGTGTAAGTGAATTTTGTGGGTTTTGGTAGCTAAATCTGTTGTTGCTGACTATGAATTTGTGTGTTTTATTGAATTTAGCTGGTCGAGATATTGTTGAGCCCATGTGCGTGAGGATGAAAGAGAGTGGAAAAGACTGGTATGAATATGATCTCAATGCGTGGGTGGGACATCGCAAAGTACGGCGGTCGACAAGAGATGCCAATTTCGTACCTGGAGACTACAGCGTCAGTCGGATGAAACAGTTTTATGGCGGAGAAGAAACGTTTGTACCGCTCGACTCTGTGGGTGGTACGATGTTGTATGTAAACGCTGAGGTTCACCGACAAGGTGTCGTGTTTCCAGTGCATCATGTTATCGGCAGCGAGTGGGAAAGTGAGGGTTATGATGGCATTGAGACCGAAGGGTTTTGCTATGTTGCTCACTTTTTAGGCTTCAAGTGCTGGGGGATGCCGAACGACCTCATCTACCACATCTAGCCAAATACTTTTCGCTTTTCAGATTTTAAGATTCCATTCATTGAAACAAAATAAATGTTCACATCATTAGTGTAATAAACTAAATATTAAACTAAAAAAATAATTCCATGGAATTTAACAACATGTAAAATACTACAGAAGTAAAAAAATCAAATGGAAAGATGTATCTGAATTATCTGATTTTGTGTCTACAGCAACTTAAGTGGCCGCCAGTGGGCTACTAACTGAATTGTCCGCATCGTACTGTTCACCTCCAATAATCGTTCCGCTCATGGCTTCTCGAAGCAACAGCGAATCGATGATCTGATGTATCAAGCCCATACTAACTCGATAGGCGCCAACCACAAGCTCTGACATCTCGCCAATGTGGGCTTTCTTGTCTTCTACGGACGAGAATGCACTCAGTTCCGGAGTCGCAAATACAATCATCCGGGTAATTGATCCCGGTACACCGGCATTGGAACTGCTGCCAAAATCGAAGGGGGAGATAATACAATACCCTTTTTCACGAAGACTCGCGACGACAGACCCGTCCATTTCCACATACGAAGTCCACACAGCCACCGTACGATTGTGCTCGAAGACACGTCGAAATGCGAGTCTGCGGACGATATTTGTGACTTTCTTCTTGCCTTGTAGCTGAATCTTTTCCACCATAGTCACATTCATGTGATTTTCGTCAATAACGTGGGTCGAAAAGGGTCCAAGCATCATCTCCTTCGCTGTACTGTAGCGGAAAATCCCCCACATCGTTCGCTGAACAGCATCCATGGAGAACGGCAGCAGACGGACTTCTTCATGTCGGACTGAAACGCCAGTTACGTCATGATGCGCTTTGGTGCCGTTGGTATGGTCGCGGTAAATGTCTGCAATACCGCTAAGCTTTAAAACGGAGTCTAATTCAGCACACTGAGCGTCGACACTCTCGTTAAGATGCGCGAAAATGAACTCGTCCGACATGGCAGAAGGTTGTGGGATGTCTTCACTGGTTGCAAAAGGAGGAAGAGACTGCGCCGCTTCTCTCTGATGATGATCAATTGCCTCTTCCAGACTTCGCGCCACATTCAATTGTCCTTCCAACATCGCTCGAAGTCGCAGGTTTTCAACCAGTGAGCGGTCGGTCTCCGTCTTCTGTCGCTCGGCAATTTTCTGCCAGCAAAGGAGCATGTCCGCTTGCGGTTCCGGCTCACCTTTGAAGATCATTTCAGCCGCGTTTACTGCTGCAGGAGACCCCACTTGAGGGTTTTTCTTCATCTCAATTAGTTCGTCCTCCATGTCAGCCACTTTGGCTCGCAAATAGTCGAGTTCATCTTTCGGACGTTTGCGTCGGCGTGGCTTGGCGTACGGAGCAGGGCGCACATCTTTGCCTTTCTTACCTGGTGTTGAATGCGTCTCCTGCTGCGTTTTGGTCGCTTGATGTTGCGACTTGCCGTTCATTTGGCTCGCAATCGACAGCATCTCGTCGAGTTCGTCTCCTAGACTCGAGTTGTCCAGTGGAGCTGAAGCTGCAAAAGCGTCCACAACGGACGTCGAGTCAGCAAACGACAGCATGTCGTCCAGAGCAGCCAGCAAATCGTCGTCCAGCGTCTCCATGCCGAATTGCGTTTGGTTAGTGGACAGCATAGCGAATTCCCAAGTGATGTGGTATATTAATAAAAACAGAGACGGTAGAGTCGAAAATCGGCTGCAAAATCCCAAATGGTCTGAGGACCAGACGTCTCTCCGTCTGTGGTGCTAAATTCTGGAATGGACGAACAGATCGAGCAATTCGCGCACTGTTTGCGTGCATCTGCTGTGCACTTCACTGGCTATGGACAGAGTAATCTACCAGTGTTTACGGGATTGCGATCTCCTTAAATGAGATTAACTAAAAGTACAAACTCAACTATTTAAAGTTTGTAAGAGGTGAAGGAGTGAATGTAAATTGTTCTTTTATGTTGGAAGGGGTGAAATTCCATGTGCTCGACAAGCCGACACTCCCCCTATGGGTTACGATCCGTGTGAAGCACTCGCGGGAGCAACCATGGCCACATCTCTCTTGGACCTATCAGTAGAGGCCTAAATCCTGCATGGAAAAGGGTTTAAGGAGTGAGGCAGGGCGATAAATATTTTATCGGCACATCCAATTTTTAGAATCTGAAAGCCGTGGCACTATGCTTTCTGGCTTGTAACTTTAGCTCTATCATGCGACTAAACACTGCTCTGATGATTCCACGATTTCAAGAGGACACTTTCACGTACTCTACAGTGTATTCTGTATCCATTTCATAGTTGCAAACGCCGTCAACATGAGAACAAGCTACTTATACACCTCGTCTCACTTCAAGTTAGCTGACGTCAATAAGAGCAGAAAGACTAAGTGTATACAGTATGAACCCTTTAATGGATCGTATCAAATCCCCCCCATTAATTAACCTTAGCTCACAAATTGTCCTACCGGTGGGTCCCACCGGTAGGACAAGGTTTATGACATCAGTGTGTGTCTTCTACGAACTTTTGTTGGCATCAGTTAAAACAGTAATATTGTGTGTTTTCTCCGCCGAAAGAAGCGAAACAATCGGAGGCACGAGTCGCGAGATACGACCAGAAACAAAATCTTCTTTACTTTTATCATTTTTCATCTAAATAAACCTCTTAAATATAATAACGTCTTAAAAGCGATAAGCGAAGCCTTATGAAAATGCGACCAGACCACGAAAGAAGCGAAACAATCGGAGGCACGAGTCGCGAGATACGACCAGAAACAAAATCTTCTTTATTTTTGTCATTTTTCATCTAAATAAACCTTTTAAATATAATAACGTCTTAAAAGCGATAAGCGAAGCCTTATGAAAATGCGACCAGACCGTTTAAAATACCTCCATTATAACGATTTTTTAAAACACGACACGAGGTAGGGCCAGGGGTTCGGATCACTTGCAGATACACGCTGATACCGTGATACCACCAAATACCCGTATCTGGATCTGTATTAATCAGAATCTTCCGATGTATCTGTATCACAGATACAGAAGGGATCAAAAAATTCTCATGTGATCCTGGTATCTAATACCAAAAGAATGTTTTTTTTCTGCTTAGAGGTTACGTTCTCTACGATAAAAAACCGGCGCACAGCCCACAGGCTGTGTCTGTCGAAGAGTTATTAATATCTCGTAGCCTTACGATCGCAGGTCGTTGCACACCACTTCCCGACGTAAAATGAATCACAGTCTCCCATTGCATCCAAGACGCCAACTCGTGCTGAAGGGGGCGAGTCTGCTGGTATATCATTGCTCGACAACCACACTCGATACGGACCGACCCAAGTTACGCTCAACTTGTTAGCGTACAGCTTCTCGTCCACACGCGAGCGAAGTACATAGTCTCCTACCGAAAAGTTCACAGGCTGCTCGTAGTGTCTTCGATTGCGGTACCGTAACGCTTGACGCTTGCGTTCTTCTTTTACGGACTTGTGCATCACTTGTATACTAACTCTCAACTTTCGCAATGTGTCCTCTATGTCAGGTCGCTCCTTGGGTATTCACTTGTATACTAACTCTCAACTTTCGCAATGTGTCCTCTATGTCAGGTCGCTCCTTGGGTACATGTAGTGAGACGACCATTACTGTCTTTCCCGGCAGCACTACCGTGTCAGGTGTGCTTGGACAAGGTAGCCCAGTAAACAGTTCAGCTGGTGCTATTTTAGCCAGTGACTGTACCGGCGAGTGGTTGAGGCTGAACTGGACGCGTGGCCCAGTCTGAGGCGCTCACCTTGAACTCCAGTATCAGAGCTTTCAATACTAGAACAATGCCACGGTTCACCCGCTCCACACTACTGTTCTTCCAAGGAGTATACGCTAGTATGAACCTTTGTACTGATTTGAGCCGCCGATTCAACTCACTAATCACTTTGTTTGTTCAATGTGAGTCAGCGTCGCTGACCCACGTAAATGGTATCCCGATCGACTGTACCAGTCGAGAATCGCAGCAGCAGCAACTTCTGAAGTAGGCCCATCACAGGCCACCAATTCTACAAAATGGCGTCGCCTCATCCTTGAGTACCAGCACATAGCGCGGTGTTCCAAACGACACACCAAGAGTCAAGAAATCCCAGTGCAGCGTCTTATTCCGCTCAAACGTGAAGTGTGTCTCGCTGAATGGCCTTGATATCGTGTTCCCACCCTTCAAGTGCGGACAAAGTAGACACTGCTGGTAAAAAGTAGGCACTTGCTTGGTTAAACCATCGACGTAAAATCGGACAAAGTAGACACTGCTGGTAAAAAGTAGGCACTTGCTTGGTTAAACCATCGACGTAAAAGACGGCGCAAGTGGTTCGCCATAACGTGCATTCCCCGGTGACCATTTGCTCCACAGTGCTAAAAGACGGCGCAAGTGGTTCGCCATAACGTGCATTCCCCGGTGACCATTTGCTCCACAGTGCACAATGATCATAAACCGTTTCAGCAACTCATTGGCACTATTTGGTATCCATATACAGTTTTGAACTCGCCAAACATCATCATCACCTTCCATCCATTAGTCGGAGGTTGACAGTCATTTTGCACCACAGCTATCTCCTCCAACGACGGCCATACAAATCCCTCGGAATCCAGCGGTCGTGGTCTCTGAGCACGCTGCTCGACCGTACTGTTGCTTCTGGATACGTTGCTGCGCTTGCGTTTGGACCCAGTTACCTTCTTCGCACTATTGTGAAACACTTTTGCGTCGGATTGGCCTCCCCACCTCGAAATGAGGTCGACCCAGACGTTGCTGACGCCTTCAATGCGTTCAAGTGAATAGCGATACTCCATCAATTTGGTCGACCAGCGGATTATCTTACCACGCATCGTCTTCTTCTATTCCTTGCTGAGAGTAAATAGATGTATGATATTGCGATGGTCGCTGTAGATTTTGAATCCTTGTGGTCGCAAAAGTAGATATTCAGTTTTTCACAAGCATGTACAATAGGAAAACATTCCTTCTCGATAATCCAATTGAGTGCCGATCCACTGAATGACCCACCCATACAAATCAAAAGTTCATGATGTTGCTCTTCGTCTTCTTCTATTCCTTGCTGAGAGTAAATAGATGTATGATATTGCTATGGTCGCTGTAGATTTTGAATCCTTGTGGTCGCAAAAGTAGATATTCCAGTTTTTCACAAGCATGTACAATAGGGAAACATTCCTTCTCGATAACCCAATTGAGTGCCGATCCACTGAATGACCCACCCATACAAATCAAAAGTTCATGATGTTGCTCTCCAATTGAGTGCCGATCCACTGAATGACCCACCCATACAAATCAAAAGTTCATGATGTTGCTCTTGAATTGGTTTGTGATACTTCCAGTCAGCGACTTGACTGACGATCAACCCCCAACCAGAATCAGACGCACCCGACAACAAACACAACTGTTTCTCCGGATCCGGGTACGTGAGTATCGCCGAGTGTGAAAGCAGGTCTTTCGCTGCTGTAAAACTTTCCATTTCGTTGGATGTGAGACTAATATGTACACCTACTGCAGCTCTCTTGCTTCGCTTTGTGCCGCGTAGCGACTCATCAAGTCGTTCCTGCAAAGGTTTTACCACTCAAACGTAATCTACCAGTCCTTCTCGCATCCAATTTGTTGCACAAACAAACTGCTGAATCTCTGCTGCAGTTGTTGGCGGTGGGATTTTCTGCAATGCCTGAATCCGCTCCGGGTCATGCCCCACGCCATCCTTGTTGATAATCCTACCACACCACTTAATCTCGGTTTGGAACAGTTTGCACTTCTTGGGATTCAACTTGAAACCAAACTTATCAAGCTGCTTGAGAATCGCCTCAATCACATCCATGAGCTCCAGCACGGTGTCCGCGTAAGTCAATAGATCGTCAATCCAAACTAAATTAGATTCATGAAGATAGTCCTTCAACACTTCTTCAACAGTTGACTGAAAATGAAGAGCAGCATTTGTGCAACCCTGTGGCACTCTCGTTGGTGTGAATATCCCATGATCCGTCATGTACGAGAGAAACTCCTGAGAGACATTATACAGTGGAAGCTGCCAAAAACCTTTAATAAAGTCAAAGATGGCGTAAAAATTCTTCCCTTTGCACTTTCCAGTCTAACTTGCAAGCTAGACATTACACCAGCAATAGCTTCACACAACGAGTTAATCGGCCGATAATCGTTTGCTTGGTGAAACCCCTTGCTGTTTGGTTTCCGCACCGGTAGAGCCGCACTTGCCCACCGGCTTTCTTTATTTTCGATTACCCAGCCTAGCTGCACTAACCCCGCGCTGAACTTCGCGAGAAACTCTGACTTCTCGGGGCTGTACTGCCTCACCTTGCATTTGAAAGGCTTGGCTCCAGGTTTCAATCGAAT
>JAIKVB010000402.1:0-27567 GCA_024679045.1 Phytophthora brassicae | reverse complement strand
ACCGTACTTAGGGTCATAGATGGATACGTGGCAGATGGGTATCCCATAATTACGGCATAGCCCGGACTTGAGGTTTTAACCATCAGGTAAACACCTCAATATGTGAATACACACCAAGTTGGTCACAATCGAACTGTCGGGACCGGGCCCCGTTACAAATACCCACCCAGAAAAATGTTGTAATCTTTCCGTATTAAACCCAACAAGGGCGCTGAGATAAGTCTTCATTCAAAAGTATGCGACCACAGTAACACTAGAACTCCAGCTGCTCCAGCTTGTAATATCTCCAGCTCCAATTTTGCATGAAGAAGTAGCAAGAGTCCTAGTTTTCAACACGATCTGAGCGTTCCATCGAAAAGCGTCAACTTTTACAGTCCAACAGTTATGCACGCTACAGGCTTTATCGTGATACCCCCGTCCCGTCTTAACGGTCTTCCGCCATGGAGAAATAGTCGCATGGGCTGGCCGAAGAATTCTATGACCTCAGAAAAGCGGAGCACCGGACAAGCCAAAGAGTCGTCTACTATGTTGGAAGAGCATTCGTCTGCAATCTAAAAGTCAATTATTATCCAATCACGTAATTTGTTCCAGGTTCTGATAAATATCCCCCAGACGCAGACAAGGCCAAGACGAGACCGCTTACCGCGCGAAAACCTTACGGTTATAGTTTAACCTATCATATCGAATATTTTGTACTGAAGTTCCTAGCTGGGCATATGCGCTCTCTCAGGATTTTTGAGTGTCGAGCTATTGGTAGACCGCCAGCGACAAATCCTTTCATATCGAATATTTTGTACTGAAGTTCCTAGCTGGGCGGGCATATGCGCTCTCTCAGGATTTTTGAGTGTCGAGCTATTGGTAGACCGCCAGCGACAAATTTTGTCGCGCGAGACCTATCAACCAATAAAAATAAATTGCCTTTATATTTCGAACGTCGGCACATTTTTTCAGAAGCTCATTACTTCTGTTCTACTGGGAGCCACGAGGCATGCGAAGGCTTAAAATGATCTCGAAACGCTGTTGGTCATCGTGGTGGGCTCGGTTTATTTTTTGAAAATGGGGATAAGTAAACTTTTGTTTGAGGGGGTCTCCAATTCTATTCGTGAAATTAAAGCGTTCCAGCTACCCGTTTGTCCGTTGGTGTGAGTTCTGGTCTAGTACCGTTAGAGCCGACCGACATTGGCCAGCTTCGCTGTGTCTCTAATATTGGATTGAAAAATTCATTGCCTAGCAATGCAAACTGACTGCATGAAACGACTTCAGCAATTGAATCATAGCGGGTCCTACGTTCACTTGTCATTTTTGACCCAACCAAGCAGAAGACGGACAAGAACTGATTATCAAAATATTAACAGTCGCACAATGAAGTCGACTGGAAGCCTGAACAAGAACGTATCGGTAGGCAGCATCAGCCGATACTTCTCATCAAACAAAAGAAGGTCCCAGATTTACTGCGTTGACGGCGAAGTCATTGACAAAGGAGTATCAATTGACAAAACTGCGACACCGTTCACCGCCAGAAGGTTACTGCTTACCATGTGGATTTGTGTGGGGCTCGTACCTTTGTTCCTTCAAACCAGAAGCTATATCAAGTTTGTGACGCCTCACAAAATCTCCCAGAATCTGATTGTTCTGGCTGACACTGCAATCGAGACGACGAACATTGAAGAGCTATGTCCAGTGGAAGGACTGATGGTCGCTGGAGTGTGGTGGAACGTTGGGGTGACACATTATTACACTGTCCCTCACGGACGAATTTGTCACTTCGTTGTGACGCAGTATAATATTCATGGAGCGTACATTCTAGAATCGGAAAAGACCGCTCCATCGTCCACAACACCGACAAGTTGTTCTGGAGAGAGCTACCCATTCCAACATTACTTTTATCACGGTAGTATAGGCTACTACGGATTTTACGAGGAGGCATCAGGGACGTACTGCGCTAAAGACCAGACTGCCTACGTACGTGTCAATGGACTTGGTACGTACGATAGCAATGGTGCAGCTTTGGCACAAGATACTGGCGATACTTCGTACCGGCGATCATACTGGTACGGTTTGATTGGAGCGGTGTGGATTGTATACCGTTCGCTTCTGATGCGGAGGGGCTATATCTCCTGCAAACGTTATGGCCGAAGGTGCGACACCATGCAGGAGAAAATTCGGTTCAAAGACGCAGCAGTTTACGTCCAAGAGAGCTTGCGATTGTCAGCACATGGAGCGAGGAATTACCACCGTGCGATCCTGCTGTATCTCCTAGTTGAGGGTTTGATGAGCGATCTCTTCATGTTAATTGCTCAAGACGGAGTTTTTGCCAAGGTGCAGTACATTTCGTTGGGGTACAATTTGTCGGGCGTGCTATCGATGTTGTTTGAGATGATCGAAAGCATGAACTGGTTGAGCGAGAAAGTACGCTGTTGCTTCAAGCGTCTACTTTTTAACTACGAGACAGCCTTGATGGGCGAATTGGCGTTTAGTTTGGTGATGCAGTATTACCTCACGTTTCTAAACCGATCTAGTCTCAGGCATACAAAGCCAGTAGCGGAAGCAGTATCGTACTATGTTTGGAGCTTAGTGGGTCATGGCATTATCGTTTCTGGCATCGTGGCTGCTATCACTTCTGTACGGGCACTAGGTGCTATCATCACTGTACGCTGGATGTTTGGCTCTCTGAAGCTGTTTACAGCTCTTTGCTGTGTGGACACAACGCTAGGTGTGCGTTCTAAGATCATACTACTGGGCGGCTACGTTTGGGAGGACAACAAACTCCAGTACCAGGTGGAAACTCTAAAGTCTTTCGGGATTTTGAAAATGCTGGAAGAAGACGGAGCTGAATTTCTTGTTCTAAACAAACTGCATTGGCATTCAATTCCACGACAAGATTTGATAGTGATCGGAGTAGTACACGATCAAACAGTGACAGCGTGTCCTGAACGACCATGCACAGGGATCGTAAGTTGTTTCGCTACAACATTAGGCGGCCCAGTATAGGAACGAAAACATGCATGTTGTTTAGCATCAATTACACATGTATACTTTGAAAACACCGACACAACCATTTCTTGGTAAATGGTCATTTTCACAGCACTCGCTTGCTTAAAGGCGCGACTTGCCACTGGACTCGCGTGCAATCTCGTCCCGGATTGGACGCAATAACTCGTGCAAAGCCACCTTGTCCGAAGAGTGATTCAACGGATCGTTTTGCGCAGATTCGTACAAAGCTTCATACACATTTCCATCGTAGCCACCGAGTGTCGAGTTTAGTGCATGGTCTGAGAAGTTGAAGCCATCGACGAGCGTCACGGCGTGCGGACGGATACGTGCGAGGAGTTCTTCGATGTTAGCTCGAATGATTGACATTTCACTGGGAAAGACACATCCACTTTCAATGAACTCTCCAGCGTTGGCTTCCAACTGCGTCAGCGTGAAAAGCTGACAAAGCAGCAGGAGGACAGGTTGAATATCGGTACCAGTCGAGGAACGGACAGTCTTCACGAAATTGTTCACCAAGACAACGAAGGTGTACGCGTTCGACAATTTGTAGCAGTGCATCGAGTTGTTCTGAATTCCGGCGGCAATCGACGACTCGGACGACACCTTGTCAACTAATCCGCGCAGTGAGTAGAGAAACCGTTGCTGGAAAACCTCGGCATAGGTATCGAGAAGAAGCCATTGCGCTTCGCTTCGAGGTTGCGCGTGTACAGGCTTCCCAATGTCTGCAATGAACTCCATCGCTGCTGGAAGACGCCCACTCGACTGGAACTGACCGTGTATTTTCAGCAATGCGCGTGCAGTCTAACACAAAGAATAATATAAATATTGTCTGTTAGACATCGATACTTTCCGGTGAATACAGTCATGCAAACATCAGCGAACCTGCAGAGAAAGAACGAAATTCTCTCCTTCAGCTGTCACCATTTGAAGCACATCTCCAAGAAGTACAGGGGTGCCTGTAGATAGATGGGTTAAAGTCAAGTTGGGTGGCGACTACACAAGTACAGCAATAAAAAAGTCTATAAACAAATCTTACCACTTGAAAGAAGATATCCATGTCCACCGCAGGCCTGAACAACAACAAGCACTATTGTCACAATTTCATCATCTTCACGCGTTTTCATAGAATCGACATACTCTGCGGCATAACTCGATGCCATTGCAAGCCATCTCAGACGCGAGCACTTTAAGTCCACAGCTCATGGCATGACCCACAAGCAGCATACTTAAGTCCCCGTTCTTAATTTGATCCGCTAAATCTAGCGAAAACGCGTCAACTTGGTGGCCTAGAAACACATATTTTGTCAGTGTCATTTGAATATAACTTGCACCTCAGGATAATCTTACCCGTCAGAGTTATAGCGTACGCTGCAGCTAGCAACGGAAACAATCGATATTGTTGCGTTTGATAGTCCAGAACACTGAGCTCCTCTTTGGATCGTGGGTTGTTAGCATCGTAGCCTTGTTGGCGGACAGCAGAGTAGCGAATAGTGATAGTACACGCTTTCGCAAGTGAAAGTCCACTGGTTCGAACGTACGTCATTCGAGTCTGTAGCATTGTGAAGTAGAGAACTTCCTTAGGGACACCAGCATTCTTCAAGTATTTCCCATCCCGAGTCACAGTAGCAACACGCATTCCCATTTGCTCACGAGGGATACGCACGTGGTCAAACGTGCAGTATCCGTTGTCAACATTGTTAAACCCAATCTTCGGACCAACGTCGCCAAGCTTGACTCCAGTCAGTACGTCGTGCGTCTCCAAGTCACGTAGTTGCACCATAAAGTTGTGTACGCCATAGTCCTTCCCACCCAGTAGCAGTCTTGCATACACTACTGCAAAGTTGGCGGTACGAGCCAAAGCTCCAGGCCACCACTTCATGGACGTCAGTGTGGGCGAGTGGATCTCGAACTCGTCACTAGCAGGAAGGTACGTGGCAGTAGTCTCGAGTCCACGCACATTGGATCCGTGGCCCAACTCTGTCTGCGCGTAACAGCCCACCATCCGCCACTGCTTGGCCATCTCCATCCATAAAGTTTGCTGTTCGTCTGTGAACAAAAGTCCCAAGTTTTTGAAAAACATTCCCGTGTGTAAAGCGGTGGACGATGGACAGCTTGTGAATCCCTGCAGCACCACATGTAGTAGAGCAGTGTCTTCTTCACTAAGCTGGTTCCGGTGAGCGATGCTCTCTGCCCTTCCAGCCATTTGCGTGGCTCGCTTGTATTGTTCACTTCGAGTGAGATAATTCATCTTGTCATTGTTGAGAAGAGGGTCTTTCACTAACAATTTATCCAGTCTTTCAAGCTTCTCCACGTTGCTCTTGCCCTGATACAAAACGTACGCCAGCTCCCGCGATGATACGAGACTTTTGCGGCGCTCAACATCCAATAGTGAAGTCATTTTCGTTTTCTTAGTCTTGAGATGCAATTCAAGTCGCGAATTTGATAATGAAGATGTTTACTCCGCTAATGCTTGCTACAGTACATGGGTCTGACTCGGCGAATGCTTGCTGTACATGTAGATTTGTTGAGTCGACACCTGGTACGGTTGAAGTTTGTCATCGTGACTTCAGAAGGTTTAATTGTACGATACAGTCATTAAAGAACTTTAGCTTCTGGAATATCCGCTAGCGTCATGTTTCGAGACATCAAGTTCCGAGACAAAAACAAATTCTCAAAATTTCGATCTAAAGAAGTGCGAAACCGTTAAAGTAACAATGCTAGTATTGTAGCCAATGATAAACCCTTTATTTTAAGCTATTCAGCCTCCCATTGGGCGAAAAAATGACAGATTTATGTTCATTTGAAAAATACTTTCTATAAAAAAATCGCAGGACCGACTCAAGTCGACCGAGATACCCCGGCCAAGCAGCCAAGAGCAATGCATTTTCAATAAGAAGAGCTGCTGCCAAGTTTGGTATTCCAAGAGGAAGAATTGAGCTCCGAGTAACGGCTTCGATCGCATGGACGCTCCGAATACGTCGAACTCCATTTTGACTAAATGAGACGAAACAGCAATTTTAAAGTCCAGTAAGCACCATACCCGGCGTAGAAGCTGCTATAACAGCATCCTGCTAAAATGTTCACTCGAAATTATGCTTAAAATTGCCACAGCAACGTAAAATGCCAGAAATCTACCCGCACGCCAGTACAGAGGCGCGGTTTATCAATTGATACCATCATTTTTCAGAAATTTAATAGTGCCTAGTCACATTCAAGTGCTGTTAGCCTTGCCTGAGCAAACTTCTAGTGACTGGTCTAGTAGGCGCGATAAAAAAAATGCGGGAATGTAGACGATGCGAGATGGGGGCGAGCAGTTTCGCATCTTGACGGGGATGTCGCCCGGTGGACAGCACATATGGAAGATGCGGGGCAAGCGGCCGCCGCAGCCGACAGCATGGGGCCGCCGGCAAGGTACGGGGAAGTGTAAACTTGGACCGGGGGAAGCTGACGTGCGACGCAAAGGGCGCAGGTCGGAACGGACATAGGAAGTCGTTAGATAACTAAGTGACATCAATGTACCTCACTGAAAAACGTAAAAGTAGGCGCGATAAAAACTCGCATTCAATATACATTATTTATATGGACAAACTACATTTAATCTCTGCTTTATCGTCGTATGCTCTGTTATGTTGGATTCGACCTTCTTCCTATAAAAAAATTGTCTGAAAAAGTGTCTCGGAACCCGACGCTAGCGGATAAATGTTCACTGGAATATCGATCCAACCATAATATTCCAGAAAAATGGCTTATTTTTTAATGATTGTCGTAAGGCCTGTCAGAACAGTGCGATCAAGAGTCCGCTGTCTCATAAAATCAAAGAGTTCGATTTGCAAGTCCTCGCATGGGACAGACAGAGGTTGAGAGACGTACTAGAGCTGGGCTGAGTGGTCTTGGAGACCGGTGTAGTCTTCTCCTGCTTCTGCGTACTTGTTAGGAGTCGTAGATAACGCCGAGAGCCCTCAAGATTGCTGGTTGTGGTGGTTTCCCTGTGCTGGTTTCCCTTTTGGCTGTTACCGGGACCACCATTGGCTTGAAGGGGAGATAAAGTTGTACAGGTTCTTACAACGATATTCCACGGAATAACGCGGGTCCGCTGTATACCTCTGGAACGGAAGTCCTTAAAGCAACGTCAAGTTATACAACGTCAGCAACGTCTAAGTTAAGCAACGTCAGCAACGTCACGTAATTTACGAGAACATAGAAATAGATTACAAGGTTAACCGTAAGACAAACCGTACTGCTTATCAAAAGCGGTTCAGTTGAAGATTTGCTCTGTGGATCACACGTGAGTGCTGGAAGTTGCGCACCCACCGCGGTCTGCAAATGCAACGTTCTGCCACCATGGCCAGCTCTGCCAATCGAAATAAGCGTGAGTGTATGTGTGCTCGTTCATTTGTCAGAGCCTTCGTCTTTAACTGGTTGACTTTGTAGGTTTTCGTGCATCAACCACATATGACTGCGAAGACAACACGAAAAAAAGTAATGATATCAAGTTTTTGGTCGTGATGAAGGGTGGGTAAAGGCTAACAATCGTGTTGTCGTTGATAGCGTGGGTTAATAACGATGATAACGACGAAGAGCCTAGCGACGATGGTGACGTAGGATGTCAAGAAAAACACGGTAGCAAAGATGCCCCAGAACCGACGTCGATCTCGACGACCAGAAGTAGGTTGTGTGTTAATATGATTGCTTTCCTTAAGTTCTTTGGAACCTAACTTTTATCTTGTAGTAGCTGAGCTGAATATCCCTCCACCTATCTGCAAATATGTTCCCTCAATTCAGGGTCAGGAGTTTCCCACGTGGGAGGCATTTGAAGACTTCAGAGAGCGATACGAGAAGAGCACTTTGTGTGCAATCGAATTCGTGATTCACGAACTGTCAACTGGTGGAACTCCCATCACCCAAATCACAAATTGCCTACATCATTTGAGTACGCCTTTCGAAGGTATGCATGTACGCTTGGCTGCAAACAGAAGCCAAGAGGGGAAGGAAAACGAACCGTTCGCACTGCACTGGACGTTTTCGTGGCTGCATCGCTGAGTTTCGAGCCGTACTGGCTTGATCTGCAACCCATGTCGATAAGTGGGTTGTGGAAATTCAAAACGAGGTGAGTTGGGCCGTCCTGTTTAGTACTTGTAACGCATAGCTAATTGTAGTGTTATTTCTCAGAGATGTTGCCACAATCATAATCTCACGGAGACTCTGTACACCGCTCTAAAGCGTTGCAAAGACCTCATCGACGACAGAGTTTTGGAACAGTTAGGAGCCTTTGTGGAGACAAATACGAGCACAAAGCAGGTCACAGACTACGTCTCCCGAATTTCAGGTAAGCAAACGCTGAGCTGATTGGTTTTAATTGCTCTGACCGGACTCTCCGCTCCAGGTTTACCATTTACACCCCAGCAGATTCGTAATCTGATTAACAGCCGCCTGGGAGATGTTTCCACCGAGAATCGAGTCAAAGCAATTCTCTCCAAGTTTGTTCAACCCTGACGGTAACCATTGTATGTTAATCCAGGATGAGTGGGGCCAACTATTGGCATCGTCATTCAAAGTGCCGCGCAAAAAGAAATATTTAAAAAGTGGGGTGAAAACCTTGTTCTCGATTGGACACATAACACCAACAACGTCGGATTTTACCTTGGTACGTGGGTTAGGCATATTTAATTTCACTTGATGCTGAACTGCGGAGATTGTGTGCTCAATGACAGGGAGTTTGGTGGCAACGGTTGCTGACGGTCGAGGTGTATCAGTTCTTGATTTTCTCTGTCTCAACCAGCAAAAAGACACATTGCGAGCTGTGCTTCAGTATTTCAAAGAGCACAATTCTTCGTGGCATAATGTCGAGTCTCTTGTTATTGATAAAGACTTCACTGAAATTGCTGCACTGCAATCTGAATTTCCCGATGCTTCGGTGAGTTTAGTGGTCTATTTAAGCTTCATCGCGGTGTCTTACCTGTACACGTAATTGTTTTGTTATGGATACCAGATTTGCCTGTGTCAATTCCATGTACTTCGATATATTCGTCGCATGCTCGGAAGTCGCGACTATTTCGTGCCGGTTATACAGCGCGAAGAATTAGAGAATTTGTTTTGGTCGATGATGTACGCATCTTCTCGGCATCGATATCACTTTCGCAAGAAACTGTTTCTCCGACGGGCGAATGAAATCAATCCCGACTTGGCCAAATATTTTGAACGCTGTTGGGATACGTGCTGTGAGCGCTGGAGAAACTATGGCCGACGTCAGCGATTTTCTGCGGGAAATACAACTACCAACCGGATAGAGGCGAGTTGGAATCAAGTCAAACAACTACTGGGCAAGAAATCGAGTCTAGACAAGTGCTTGCAAGTCGTAATTCAACACCAGGCGTGCGTGCTTCGAAACTTTTTAACCAGCATCGGGTCGCATCCTATCAAGTCACCCAATGTGGTGGGGCAACCTACAGCGCTCGCAGCGTTGAGTGAAGTGCTCAGCACGAATTGTTTCGATCGTGGCGGCGCCACTGGGATTACCGAGTAGTACATTTGAAGTGCTCAGCACGAATTGTTTCGATCGTGGCGGCGCCACTGGGATTACCGAGTAGTACATTGCAATAATTGGGAGTGGAAGTATTTTGCTTCAAGTGCATCAGATGTATACAAGGTTGCTACGGCCTCAGGAAGAGGAATTAAAGTCGTGTGGAAGTCAGGGGATACGTGTACATGTAACGGCTTGTTTCAAGTTTCTACACATCTCCCATGTCAGCATATTTTTGATGCAATGATGAAGAGTCGTGTAAACAAAGTATTTGAAGTTTCGCAACTCTGTCCTCGATGGTCCATGAGTTTGGCGGCTTCAATCGAATTTATTCGATCTGAGTCTGCTTGACATCTTTCCGACGTTCGTGGAGCCCAATTCAGCGATCAAGCTTCAACTGCGCCATTTAAGTCTGGTGCTGCAAAACGACGTATAGGCTATATAAAGCTTAAATGCGGCGAGCACTGCAACCAACTTGTCTTGTCGGACTGTGAGAAGTTTTATGTGGTGCAAGCTGAACTATTTCCATTAGTCAGTGCTTTACAGCGCTTGCCTTCGCATAAGTTCTATTCGTGTTTGAGGAGCTTCGTGACACGATCGAGGTATTCAAAAGTAAGTGGAAGCTGTCCACATCCACTCACCACAGTGACGACTCCGATCGTAACGATGATGTAGCAACTTCTGTTGCCAATACCAACGAGCTCGATGAAGTGGAGTACTATAGCGCGGATGAGGTTGACAAATTCGATAACATCTCACAGGATGCTCCAGCACCATTAAATGAAGATCTACTCGACGAAGAAAACATAATACTACACAGAGAAGCTTCCAAGCTTCACTCAAATCACTTGGACGATTACTGTATTGAGGCTTCTTCTCAAGTAACACAACCGGATATCTGGAAGTCTGAAGCAGCGCTGCAACAAATTGTCGTTAAGAATAAACTTGGCCATCATTCACTCGTCGTATCGACGGCAAAAGTTGCGCGACGTGGAGCCACCAGAAAAAAAAAGTGAGCCCCACAATGCTGACAAGTCTTCTGAATGTGCATCTGGAATTGATGTGCTCAACCTCCCACAAGCTGCAACATCAACTCCAAAAATGGGAAGGCTAAACGGCGCCGCATCGGTTACGTGTTCGTGGAATGTGATTGACCTGTTCGTCTTGATGATCTTACCACGTGGGCGGAGTCATACCCTGATGAAATTCGGGTTCACGAAATTATCTCCATCTTTCCAACGCGCTTTGACCAAATCATGCTACGGAAACGGACTCCCCGTGTCCTCTTGACCAAAGCAGCACCTTCTGAGTTTGTCCATAATTTTATGCTCACGCCAGAAGTGCTTAACTCCGTTACAAGTGAGCACAATGTCACGGTCCATGACGTTGTGCAACGTCGTTAACCGTGACTCACGGTTAACGCCATATGGCCTGGTTTTTTTTTGCTGACGTTGCTGAACTTGCACGTAAGTTTCGCAACTGTGTAATTTATCTGTAGACTGACGTTGCGCAGACGTTGCGGAGACGTTGCTGACGTTGCTGACTAAAGCTGACGTTGTTGAAGTTGCTTAACTTTGACGTTGCTTTAACGAGAGCCCTCTGGAACACGATTTTTGGTTTATGCTGAACTTGCACGTAAGTTTCGCAACTGTGTAATTTATCTGGAGACTTAGTTGCGCAGACGTTGCAGAGACGTTGCTGACGTTGCTGACTAAAGCTGACGTTGCTGAAGTTGCTTAACTTTGACGTTGCTTTAACGAGAGCCCTCTGGAACACGATTTTTGGTTTATAATTGTCACTTTATGAGTTCAGTACAATTCTATTGCAACTTTGTTATTCCAGGAAGCGACTTATTCCACAAACTAAAGTTATCTATTGTAGTGTGGTATTAGTGTGAGCGATCGTGAGTACCGTACCACCGTAATCGTTAGCGACTTTGATTTTACCCAATGAGAGGATCCCATTTTAGCCATATTGGCAAAGGGAAGAAGGCCAATCAGTACTGTGGGGTATATTGTGTTACTGCGTCCTCAATCAGATGTGAACTCTAATAACCATTCTAAACAGGGAGTATCAACGTGTTCAGTTCCGCGGACCTCCAGGTTCTCCACCTTCCACCTCCATGGCCGGTGCCTGCGCCCGTCCTCGCTCCGCCAGCCACTGCTGCATGTCACCTCCTACCAGTGTCTCCAATCTTGTTACTAAAGCATCCCGTAGGTCCCCCATCTTCACCTTCACTGTAGTGCTCATCTTGGAATCCATTGCCACGTTGGCAAGGAAGTTCGCCATTTTGTTGTTTTTCCTGTAGTGATGCTGCCAATCTCCTACCTTGATCAAACCCGCCAGCCTGCGTGACAGCATGTACCAGCTTTGTAACTTTGTAGCCTTTGTGTTTGATCTTGTACTCATGCGCCTCAGTATCATTGCACTATCGCCGACGCATGTAGTCCGCTCCATCCACATCTATGTACATGCGCTAGCAGCCTGTGTAAGCCAACAAACTCGGCCACGTTGTTGGTCGTTGTCTTGCATCCCAGAGAGGTTGCTGCTGCCCAAATTATACTGCACTGTCCATTGTCATCCATTTCGATCACCACTCTTCCACTTCCTCCTAGCCCGGGATTTCCGCGTGAGCCACCGTCCAAAAAAACCACGCGAGTCCTCTTCTGTGTCAGCTCTCCGCCCATGTCATTCGCTGGTGCGTTCCAGCATCTGATAACGAGCTCTACCTTCGAGTTTGGTTTTGGTGCTTGGTGTGAGTGGATAAAGCTCCATCTTGTACCTTGTGTACGCGTCCTTCATGCTGGCCCGGAGTCCTGCCTGGGCCTCCAGTATTGTAGGGATTTTCTTCCCATCATGATGCAATCTGTCGACGTTTCGCCTCCATATAGCCGTCACCGCCACGGTGCACCCTAGTTGCCACATTTCGGTTGCAATTGCGTACACGTCCTCCTATTGCTCGATCTTGTTTTCCTCCGCCCATGTCAGAAGCCAATACGGCGTCACTTCCAATCGAAAAGAGAAGACGGCCTTTACGACGTCTGCTTCCCATTGTGTATCTGTCAGTCGGGTCGAATCCTTCCTTTCCCACTGATGTATGAGTATCATCCATAGTGTGCGGGCCTCCTTGCACTCCCACACCATATGCGTCGTTCCTCCCCGCTTGGTACCCTGACAGTCTTTCGCCATACAATCATATCCATAGTCCTTGCTGGCCCACAGTCTGAGCATGTTCAATTTTAATTTTACCATGTTCTGCGTCTGGTAAGCCGTGACGCTTTCCATCCGGTGTATCCGCTTCCAGGCGAGCTGCCCCAGGACCGCTGCCACCGCTGGGTTGTCTTTCCGCCTAGCTCTGCCGATCTTGTCTAGTCCGTCCTTTGCTGTCTCCATATTCTTCCTGCTGATGAGTTTCTTGTACTTTTGTTTTCGTCTGCCGCCATCTCCGTTGTCCTGCCCACACTGACCGCATCCGCGTTAGCCATGGGTGGAGCGTGCATCACACTGTTCGTTCGTCGACCCCTAAAAAGCGTGCCACTGCTGATTCAATGCTGCCTTCTTTGGTTTCTTTACTCATTTGTGAGTGCGTGGACCCCCATGAATGAGTAATATTTGGTGGCACTGTCTGATGCACCTCGAACACGTGGTGTGGGTCCTCTAGCTTCTGGGTCAAGTGTAACCATCCTGGCTGTGTCCATTCAAACGCCAATTCCGGGTAATTGGCTAACACCGTCAGGGCCAACTCTTGGAACCAATGTGCCATCAGACTAGGCATGGGCAGTTACTGGTCGACTGGTGTGCAAATCACCTCACCCCTTCCGCTCACCTAATTGTCATTATGTCCTTGATTTTGGTGTCCGTCATCTTCGGCACTATACCCTTGAAATCCGACCATTTGCGCATATTGCCTTGGCCATTCCCAATCCACAATCTTTGCTCCGGCAATTCTCCCACCGCTTCCGCGATGAATTGTCCTCTTCCGAAGAAGTCCAATCAGTACAAACACGTAGGAGTCGACGAGGACCACAAGAAGAGGGTACTCGACTACTTAGCTAAATAACTATTGTTAGTGGTTTTGCCAGAGCTGGTCTCTTTTTGATACCAGAGGACCAGAACCGAAGGCCCCCAAAGAGCTCTCAAATATCGACAGTCTTATTGAAGATTTACAGCAACTTCATATTGCTAAACAAGGTAGTGGAATCGGACGATGACATAGGAAACGAGAGTGCAGAGGTAGTGAATCTGACGCAGATAACAGATAACTTTTCACTAGAATTGCAACAACAACCATCCATATACGTAGACTCTGCTGTGAGTACGTGCGCATCGGAGGTAAATACCAAACGACAATTCGTCTTCGTAAAACTGGACCGACTTAAATCTAATGAGAGTGAATCCAGGCACTGAATAAAAACCTCAGTGCCTGGATTTCGTATCCATTCGAATATTTACTGTAAGCAATCGGTAAATTACTTACCGAGCGTCTTTCAGCTTTTCAAAAATATGGGTAGACCCCTCCCCCTTTCCCTTATCCCCGATGTCATCCGTGTCTATCATTTGAAGATTCGCGCGTTTGGACCGCGGGGAGAAGACGTGGGCTCTGCTGCCGGCAATTGTTCAATGGACTTCCTCAGCCCCCAACTATGTGCATACAAGTGTGATGAGTGCATTTGAACCTGAAGATGAAGTACCCAGCGTCTAGAAGACGGAATCTGTCGCCCAGGAGTGGCACGAGATCTGGACCGCGTTCAATGAGTACTTGGAGACATACGAAGTCGACATCCACCAAATCTTCCATCTGCGTAGCTCGATGTCTGTGGAGCGACCAAACAAGGAGATCCTGAAGATCCTGACGCTGGCCCATCCGACTACCCACCATTATTGATTCCCAAACACTTCAAAGAGTTCTGGACGAAGCGCATATACACGCACGGCTGGCGGCGAAAGAGCCGTTCCATAGGACAATGCTAGAGCGTTTTCGGGAAGTCAACGGAGTGCAAGGCTGAAATCAAGGCGGCCGTGTCGTGGAATGACACGCACCACAAATTCATGATACGAGTGACGGGATTTAACACCAGTCACAATCATCGCGTCGACGGCGCAACCGTGGCAAACCATCCGTCGAAGAGGCACATTGAAGACCCTATCATATTTACCTTCGTGGACGTGATGCAGTCGTCTGGCTCAAAACCAAAAAGAATCATGTAGTTTTGAAGCAAAGACAGATAAAGAACTTCTATGATTTTTGTTACACGTGACTACTGGACTAACATGTATTTGAAATGTTTATAGGGCAAAAAGTGACGCTCCTCGACGTTCACAACATGATTGCGAGGATGCGCGAGGAACGCCGTGGAGTTGAGACCGTAGCGAAGCGGATAGAGACTGTTCTACAAGGCTTTTGCGGGCAACGAGGTAACAGTGCCTCCGTGTTTGTGGACGACGGGTCCCAGGTTCAAACAATCACGCTGCAAACACGCCAGATGCGTCGATGGTTCAAGGCGTTCCAGGAGGTGCTACTAGTCGACCCAACGCACAACACCAACATTTTCGTTACAAACTCTTCTCATTCATGGTACATGATGCACACGGACATGTAAGTTCGAGTACCGGGTGTACTTGATTTTGTACGAATAAGTATCTTTAGGCATTTGTTTACTCTGGATAGTGCTAACCAGAGCTCGCAATTGGAGGAAACCGGGTACCCGCACCCGCCCGATCGCCCCCCCCTGGATGACATTCGGGTACCCGTACCCGCCCGACACCTTCATTCTGGTACCCGGACCTGTGTAGATTCCTTCGGAGTATACAAACTCTAAGTGGACGGGGGTTCACAAAGATATAGGTCTGAAGGAAAATAAATTTAAAAAAATGAATTTTGACTGGGTCTATTTTTGAGGTCCTATACGTTTATCTCGTAGATCTAGGAGGTAATTGGAGCTTCGGCCCTCTGGTCCCTGAAATGGGCATTTTGTTGTGAACCTGCAGCGGTTGGAATGGTCATTGGAGCTTTGACCCATCATGATCGGGAATACCCGCACCCACCCGAGGTTGCGTTCGGGTACCCGTATCCTACCCGACCTCGGGTATACCCGGACGGGTACCAATTTTACCCGGGTTCGGGTACCCGATTGTCCTACCCGACCTCGGGTATACCCGGACGGGTACCAATTTTACCCGGGTTCGGGTACCCGATTGCGAGCTCTGGTGCTAACGTTACTGTGTTTGTTTTGGTAGAGGCAATACGCTCAGCACAGTCTTACGGAAAACGAGAGAGCTGAGTTTCTGTCGGATTGTATTGACGCGTTCAAGTTTGCTAATCCCGATTGATAGAAAATTCGTGTACGTTTACGCTAAATTCGTTCGTTAAACAATTGGTAATAACCATCGACTAAGTCGAGAGCAGTGTACATTGTACTGCAAACCATATTGTTCTAAAGAACATCCTTCCTAGCAATCGGCGTCCGAGCCGGAATGGTGGCGGCATTAAGCGTATTAAAAGCGTGAACGATACGCCTCTTGCCATTCGGTTTTCTGACACAGAATGTCGGCGTGGAATGTGGAGACTTTCTCTCACGCACCATTCCTGCCGCGCGCTTAGCACTGAAGAAAGCGTCAATGACGTCACACTGCTCTCGTGGCAAAGGCCATTGTCAGGTGACTCAGTATTTGGTTCCAGGAACCAAGTCAATCTCATGACGTACTCCTCGATCAGGAGAGGGTAAGAGAGAATTGTGGACTTTGTCCAAGAGTTACGTACTCTAATTCCTGGTATGGCCCCTGACCCTCTACCTGAGGCAGTCACGGTGACTATCTTCATGGAAGGGCTGCGCACTGGCATGACCATAACGGAAGTCTTCCGTGTTCACCCGACCTCTTTTGAAGAGGCTGTGAATGTGGCGTTAAACGCTGAGTTTAACTATCGTTCGGCTCGTTGGGGCTCCAGCGCTACTCAAGCCAGCTAGGCCGGAACTTTCAGTTCCTGCAATGGCCTTGCGCCTATGAATCTCAGCTATGCTGACGCGAGAGACGAGGTAGCCGAGCTTCAGGCTGCTGAGCAGCGTCTTGGAATACGCCGGTGTTATGTGTGCGGAAGCACGGAACACCTCCGTCCGGGATGTCCCCAGCGTAAACAACGCCAGGCCTCCTAAGAGCCAGATCTATGCTCCTTGCGGAAGCCTATCTCACGGCGGGGAAACGTCAGAGCCCAGTAGGCGTGGGGCGCCCTGCTGTGGAAGAGCTGAGTTCTATGGAACCTGTGAGAGAAGGTCAACAGGGCTTAGCCCCGAAGAGCACCGATCTCTATAATCCGGAGCGGAAATGCAAGCCGGGTTTGCTGATTGTTGAAGCAACCGTGAAGGGCTTTACTAAGCCATGGAAGATCCTCATCGACTCTGGTACGTCGGGCAACTATGCTCGACGCTCGACGATTGAGGACAGTCAGCAGTATGCTGAAGCGCTTTCTGCGCGTAACCATGACAATGTCACTGTTCGCCTAGCGACGGGGACACGTGTCACGGTGCTCAATGTTCCTGTGAACTTGTGCGTGAAGTTTCTGGACTTCGATAGCGTTGAACGCTGTCTGGTCCTCGACCTGGATGCGAGATATGATCTCATTCTAGGCATGGCCTGGCTCGGACGCCATGAGCTATGGATTGATTGATTGGATGTATAAGACATTAGGCGCTACGCGCTTGACGGAGCTTTGGCGAGTCATGAATCCACCTCTGCTAGGAAGCAAAAGCGCTATTGGCGCGAGCACTGGACCGAGTCGGTCAATGTGCTTGAAATTGGTATGTCCGAGTTACTGGACCGAGGGCGTCATAGACGCGAGTCACGAGCACTGCTCATCGACTGAAAGTGAAGTGGCACGAGAACCACTGAGCGACACTCGTTGTGATAAGGAGGAGACGCTGCATGTCAAGGAAGATATGATAGGCTATAAGCCGAGGCACCTTGGGCCTGAACCTAATGATGCGCGTGGGTGACACTTTACTCACGGAGTGACGCTCGAAGCGATAATAATGAGCAGTTGCGGCATGCCAAGGTTGTCGTGGTCGACCATTTGTAAAGGCATCCTGGGCAGGGCCCTTCGGATGCGTGTGGAGTGGGACATAACCCACTGGGTGAAGACTGCAAGTCAAGCAGTTCACCGAATGTCACTAGTGACACTAAATCTCCTCCGGAGATGGAAGAGGTGGAAACACCTGCAGAGACGTTTAGTCTGAACACTCTGGCCTCTACGAGGTGCTCTCCCTCCTCGCGGAGGCGACAGCGACGCCGAAGGGCGACTGCCAGACGCTTGGCATCCACACTCACTGCTGAATTGTCGAGTCGTGACAATAGCGAGACGCTTTATTCACTCGTAAGTGGAGTAACCGGCGAAGCCGATGGTGAGGTCACCTTGGATGCTCTCCCTGTGCTCTACAGATCTCTTAGAGCTGGAAGACATTTGCTTTACAGAATTTAGCAAGGCCTTAAAGGCGGGCGAGTTAGCCGAAGTGGTCATCATTCGACCTGAAGAGGAGTTAAACTCCTCTTCATGTCGAATGGTGACCACCTCGTCGCTTATGGACCAAGCAGTCCTTGAGGACACCGAGGAGGCGCTGAGTGCGCGCAGTTCTTCTGCGATCCTTAAGAATCCAGCGGATCCATACTACTCCTTGGTAGAAGAATTCCAAGATGTGGTCTCTAATGACCCGCCTTCTAGCTTACCTCTCAATCTCCCTGATCCAGAGCAGGAGGTTCTCTCCATCCTTTCCGTCGGAGTTCTTAACACTCACCATGAGTGGCTTGGCTCTAGGAGCGTCATTCGAAGACTAGCGAGGCGCCGAAGCCGCCGCGACATCAGTCATTTTCTTCTAAAAGTGCTCGAGCAGATCATTCTCATAGTTAGAAAATGCCTCTAGACGCGCACTAACAGCGTCAGGGCCTTGCGAAGCAAGATGAGAGACCCATTCGGGTCGGATCAAAGTCATAAGCTTGTTAAGTCCGTCTTGTTGGCTCGGGGTTAATTGAGCAAAGTGATTCATTATTCACAGAGGAACAGTCTTATGACTCAGGTGTAGGATTGACTACATGTGCTACCAAGTGCAGCGGGGCTGCCGTAGACTTTAGCGTAGAGGAAGGCTTAGCAACTCGTAGAGTCTTAAGCAGGTTAGCACCCGTAAGTTCTATGCGAAAACTAATTGCGAGCGTAAGACAGTAACTTACAAACTCCAAGAGTAATTAGGAGCTTTAATTATAAAACGACTGAACTCTTTAACTTAAAAGATTAACTGTTTTCTATTATTTTTATGTCGGCGTAGCCGGTTTTTGTATATCTATAAAGTTCACTATCTACCATCGTGAAAAACCTAATCAAATTACAGTAATCTGCCTGACTAAAGAAGTCGCTAAAATCTATACCGTCCCAAACCCGATAAGACGAACTAATAGCCACTATCTGACCCAGTTACTGATCTAGTGCAGCAATTCCGCCAATCGTATCTTTGAGTTCTAATACACTTCGAATTTGCATACCCTGCCCGACTTCTTTAGTCAGGCAGAGTACTGTAATATCGAGAGCCTTATTAACTATCAGGAGTCGGAGTATCGACTTAAGGAGGGATGTGATATTAGATGTATCACATCAACCATACGTAAGTACCCTTTAGTATCCTAGTTACAATCTAAAGAAAGCCCGTTACAAGATGATTTACGAGTAGTTCACGTGCGTCAAAATGGTCCGTTGACTTACCCACGAGCAAGTCATTTTCCGGACACTTCGGCTCATGGATTTACGGGCGAGTCGAGGTCCCTCCGCTGTCACTGACCAAGACTGAAGGGGCTACGTTCTTCCAGCTGCACTACACGTACGTGGACGATGGCGAGGTTCAGCACATCCTTGGCTGGAGCCATCCTGCGCTGCTCAGGCTGCTCCCGTATATACAGACGAAACTCTACATCGACGGAACTTTCCATTGTGTCCCAGCTCCGTTCTACCAGTGCATGGTCATTATGGTACACGACCGTGCTTCAAAGTGCTTTGTGCGATGCATGTACTTCCTCATCACGAACAAGTCGGAGTGTACTTATTGGAACACGCTGCACTGCATGCAAGCGCTAAAAGGGATAAATATGGAGTCGGAACGATGTCGTGTGACTTTGAGAGAGATCTCATCAACGCGGTTAGCGACCGGTTTCCTGAAGCCAATATTGTTGGATGTTTGTTTCATTTCAAGCAGGCCGTTCGACGCGAGATGCTCAAGCTTCACATTCCGGGTGAAGATATGTCGGCGATGATGCTGAAGGGGTATCTCGACTCCCTCACTGTGATCACGCACGATCGCATTGACCCCCACGGAATTGACTTCGTCATGGACAAGTTCACGCAATCTCGCTGATTTAAAGATAAATCATGTACACTGAAGACGAGTGGGACGCGTTCTGGGTGAATCTCCGAAAGACGTGGCTGGGGTATCATCCACCGCACCTCTGGAACATCTGGGCATTCTTCGCCAGGTGGTGTACCACGCCAACAACCCGCTGGAGCGTTACATTCGCATTATTTGCCCGGTGGTGAACCGCGCTAACAACCCGCTGGAGCGTTACAATCGCGAGCTCAACGACGAGTTCCCCAGGACGCATACGAACTTCCAACGTTCATCGGTTGATTGAAGGACACGAGTCTCGTTACGTGGATCTATGGCATTGCTCGCAAACACGCTCAGGTGTCCAAGCACGGAACCTACGTGGTCCCGACGGTCTTTACGGTATAAACATCACAACAGATCGAGGTAACTCGGTACTCTTCTGTTCCTGACTTTCTCTTTTACAGCACCCATTCCGCACAAGCATACCAGTAGCCTACCTATCGCCTCGACGATAACACTGATATTACGTATTGACTGATGTTGCATTTGGATTGTATTCGTTAGAGTGCTGCTTCAATATTCGTTATAAGCGTAATTTGTGCAACTTCAACATTGTGCTTCAACTTGGTTCATAGTTGGCTTCATATGTTAAACATTTCGACCCAATAATATCGTTTCAAATTGGTCGCCTCACACTGTGGTTTCATTACATTTAAAATGAAAGTGTCTATTGTGCCTTATGTGATGCCCGACTTGGCATGCAGGGTGGCTGTTTCTTGACGTGATTGCGATATCCAGCTGTGCTGTACGTCTTGTTGCAGCGAAAACACTTGCGGGGTGTCGCTATTAGTGCTTTTGGGTTGAGTGCACATTTGAAGCGAGCTGACGAATCGCGCAGGGATATACCGCCATATGTTCGCAAAAAATGGCACTCAAACTCATTAGCGTTGACACCAGCAACTACGTCTTCGGGAACGAACTCGGCCCCTGTAATTGTCACGTAGCAGTGAAGGCGGTAGTTGACCGTCTCGTAGGACATCCCGCAATGAACTGAGTCTCCACGAAACAGGAGACATTAACCAGGTTGTAGATCCACCACCGCAGCTCGGTCTTCAATAAATATCGAGTAGCAGCTGTCGTACACTTTCAGCCGAAAGCCAGCCTCCATCAAAACATTAAGCTGCACGGTATGGTGTCTGGATAGTTGACAGTGACCTTGACGAAGTGCTGCGGCGTGCGGTCCTGGTGTGGTTCCAGTTCAGCTCAATTTGCATTGGATTTTATGAACAAGTAGACAGTGGGCACGCAGTTTCGGTCGTCTGCACGCAGTACATAACTAAGCTCCTGATTCAGCAGCTTGAGTGCATCTGAGAACTGCTCTGGGTTCACAGGAAGTCGGAATTGTAGTCGGTTGGCGTCCTCTTCTTCCCCACCAACGTGCTTGAACACGGGGACGTACTTTAGCTTCTTGGCGTCGTCAAGAAGGGCCGCAATAGTGTTAACGGACAACCGCAGGCGCGAGACTTGGTAGTCCCATGGCGGAAGTGCTGGAAACTCGCGTGTTGTGCTGGAGGACATTTCCAGAGTGAAACGGATCGGTAAACGGTTGTAGGCACGATACCGACTTTTTTAGTAATTATGGGCATGCACCTTTCGCGGGAAAGACCTCCCACGGCAGACGGGTCAAGTTCAAAAATTTGGAGCCTCGCGTAGTTTACCATACAAGCATCTGTAACATCACACTAGAAATAAGTATTTTCATTTACCGACTTCCTTTGTTCATTACTGACTGCAATATATGGCTACAAGAATGTATAAAAAGGACAGTAAAAATCAATGTTAGCTACGGCACTATGTTTGCTCATGGTTCATTTATAGTTTATTCGCAGTTCTCAAAACTCTCGAAGTCTCTATCGTCATCTACTTTCCCGACAATGGGATCGATCAACTTCAGGCTAGCCAGCTCACCTACCAACTCACTGGCGACCACTTGGACTTCGGGCACGTCGATCCCGGCCTTTGAGAGCCTGCGATGATAGTATCGGCGCTAAGCTCTTTCCACGCCTTGTCAGTCCATCTTGCCACGATAGCTCGATCAGGGGCGGTCATCTTAAAAGGCTTGCCAGGAACTCGACATCTGAGTTGCGTTCGTAGATCTTCCACCCAATAGCCGCGCATCTTTTCCTTGAGCGGCTTGTTCCAAGTCACGTCCGCAGGTTGCGAGACCGATGTTGTGCTAGGAGGCACCTTCATGATCACCACATTGATTGAGGCAGCATATGCGATGACTTCTTCGGTCCAATGTCCGGAGAAGCCATCCCAAATTAACAAGACAGGCTCATCAATACGTGCACGCATTGCAAAATGAAATTTTAAGAACTCTATCGACAGCTCGCTGTTCCACGTCCTGGGTATACATTATTTAGTATTGTTAGTAAATGATTAAAGTGCCATATTTTAAAAATTAACACATTTACCTTTTTTGTTGCCGTGGAGTTGCAGCGAGGTTTCCTTCTGGATCTCGCTTATTGTTTTCCACAGCCTCAGTCCAAACCCATGACGATGTTTGGTATTCTGCTCTCTTATTTCCGGAATTTTAGACGGGGTGGTCTTGAACACTACGAATGGGGGCAACTTGTTCCCATTTGAGCCCGTCAAGAGCATGACGGTGACGCGTTCCTTGTTCTTCCCAGCGCAGCGCACCCATACCGTTTTCGGTCCTTTCTTGGCAATTGTCCTGGTAGGAAGGTACTAAAAAAGACAGCTACCGGTATCTATTAAACATTAATGTTTCTATAGAATGTTGCACAATAAAATGTCGTACCGGTGTGGTCGTTATAATTTTTTGAAATACCGAGGTCTTGAACTTTGGCAGCCACCTCCTTACTAAAGGCGGCTGCGATGCCAGGCCGCTAGCGCTTTCAGCTTCTCACCGGCCGAGATTGCTGCGCGCGTGCGTGGCATGCCGCCGATTTGATTCTGGTGGCGAGCACGCAGCGAGGATATGCTGTCAGTAACAAATGTAGGAATGTGATATTGTGATTTGATTGGCCTAGAGCATTTGTCAGTAATAAGCAGCCGTCAGTAATGGACAAAGGAAGTCGGTATTAGGACATTTACCCTAACAAAATACAAGATATTTAGCTTCAGAGCAAAAATAAGTAGTAAATGTGTACACTTCAGTGAACTTTATATTGCCCAGCGTCTGCAGAAAGGGACATGGCAATCCGACACTGCGAATATTCTACTTCGCAAAATTCTTAACTGCTTGACAGGCCTCGTTCCACATTTCACACTGTGAATTCGGTTTGTGCGATGTTGGCCAAAGAAGCACTCCAGTGTGGAGTCCACCCCGTCGCCGCGGTGCCAATTGACAGCCTCCAACTAATTTTGTAGTTTGACACGGCGGTACGGCAATGCTTGAGAGCCTGTAAATACGTGTTCTATCCTTCGGCCGTAAGATAATGAGAGCCGTAAGATAAAATCTCCCGCTACTTCAACCCATTATAGCAAAAGTTGCCCGCTTCCAAATGACGTATATAAATGGGATGCTCCCATTGGTTACCCAGTACAACTAAATACCCTTACAATAAAGTTGCCGACATCCGGCCGACATCTGCCGACAAGGCCATGATTGGACAAAACAATTCAAAATGAATGATTGTCTTCCACATCACAATTGGCATCCCACCTGCTAATGTGTAACCGCAAATCAATTGAAGAAACGCATTAGTAGTGGCATTATTTATATAGCAAATACATGTCCTCGAAGCTGTAGCGTAAAAATCAGTGCGCTTCTTACGCGTTAGTGCTACGACAACAGCGACATTTAGAATATAAAGTAGCGTTACGAATTAAATTATCATACACTTTACATGGATGGCCCACCAAAACACTCTCCTACCGGTACTCACTTCAGCTTTTGCGCTCTCTTTAGCCGGCATTCTGCTAGCAACCGTTCTGCGGTAGAAAACGGTACATCGCGGGAGTTGGGTGTATTTCGATGCGCGTCTGTCTCCAAATCCGGCGATTTGCTAGATAACAATGACGGAGATGCAATCCAACAACGGTAGACGGACAAGGGGTGGCCCTATGTGCCAAAATCAGAGTGGAACCTCGGATCGGTACTCTCTATGTGGGCTGTATTCAGTCAATAATGCTCTTCAACAGCGAGACCTGTTGTCTATTGAGACGATGGCTTCTATCGTGCGTCGACTGAACGACGGAGTATCTGAAGATGAGGGGCCAAATCCGCACGGAAACGACAAGTACGGCGCTTACTCGACAAGTGCGTTGCACGAAGTTCTTCGCGGCAACGGCTATCAACTAAGGTACCTCAACAACATGGCGACGTTTTATTGTAGCAAGAAGAAGTGGTTTACAAAAATTACTCGGTCCAAGTACAAGCACCTAATGATCGTAGGTAGAGCGATAGGACATAAAAATGAACTTGGCACTGCATTGCACAGGCGAGCTTGCGAGACAAGCTCTACTTCATCGATTCGGATGAATTCGTCTACAAGGAAAACACTGAAGCCGGATTACGTCATTTCTTTGCAGAGGTCGGTGGTGTTTATGCCATTGAACAAAGTATTCAGTCCGAATAAAACCTTCGTTTAAATAATACGGTTCTTTTATTTGTCTTCTAATAATGCATAATAACTTACTGGATAACATAAAACATCAGAGGCTATTTATTAAAGCGTGCACCTGATAAATTTAAGTAATGTTTTATCTTTTGGGTTTATTAAGATATTGTGGAGCTTCAGAAATCTGTAGCAACGGATGTATGTTGTTTAAATACCTGCAGTTATGTTAGTAAAAAAGAAGCAAGGTCCATGAACGGAGAGTATATTACCGTTCTTTGATACTACTACGCCTTCTGCTTACGCGTAAAGAGCTCTTGGGTCTCGCGTGGAGCGGGATCAGATATCCCCTCGGTCGTAACACGAGATCGATGTTCTTCTATCAGCTTGTTCAGTTTACCTTCACGATAGTACTTGCGCAGTTGCTTCAGAACTGACGATCCGTTCTTGCGCTTGGTTTCGTGCTCCTCAAAAAACTTAAACAAGTTGGCTTCTGACTCTTGGCCGAGGCGAAGAACCTGATCACAGTAGCTCGATTCCGATGGGTCAAGATGAAACCCGTTAGGCAAGAAGAGCTTCATGTAGTTCACGATCTGCTTGTATGAAGATTTCCTTCTGGCGATCTCCGCTCGCATCCCAAAGTATTGGGGTCTTGGCATACCACTCAAACCAAATAGCGGCTGGGATCTTGGGGTGGGCTTTAGACCCGCACGTCTTTTGCTTTGAGGGAATATTGGACAAGGCTGAAGTATTTGGATGTGTCGTCTTGAGCGGGACTGAGCCACCATCAGCAATTCCCGTCGTCGTTACCACTCCCCCATCACGTTGCGCGATTTCTTCTCTAGCCCACCCACTCGCTCGGCCAGTGCTTGATTCATCGCTATAAGCTCGCCGATGACACAATTTCGGTGGTTGATCAGCGTCTCTTCTCGTGTAAACTTGTCACTGGAGTCTTCTGCTGTGTCGCTTTTTGCGTCACCTTGCGTTGCAACTCTGCGCTCCACGCCAGCACCTGAGCCTTCCCGATTCCAAGTTCCATAATGCATGTCCGCATTCTGGTAGCGTATGGACACATGGGGTATCGGTCCAGTACCTCGGGAAAATGCTGGATCAACACAGCTGCGAGTACTTCAATCACTCGGTCGTTGAGTCTCATGGTGCCGTCATGTAAAATGCTGGATCAACACAGCTGCGAGTACTTCAATCACTCGGTCGTTGAGTCTCATGGTGCCGTCATGAGCACATGTGCTGGTCTGAAACAGAATACGTCCGAGGTCTCGAGCTTGGTTATGGTGCCGTCATGAGCACATGTGCTGGTCTGAAACAGAATACGTCCGAGGTCTCGAGCTTGGTACCGGGTTGCCGCGTCAAACCAGGAAAGCGTAGGAACTGGTGGTTTAACATTGGTGTCCCACCCACTGAGGACACGCGCCACCTTCTGTTCTTCACTGGTTGTGTTAAATACGTACGCAAATGCCTTGTTGGTGGACGTCATGTTCCAGGAACCGCGGTCAAAAATCCACTGCGCACTCAGTGTAGGATCGCTGTTAGCATGCTGGGCTCCTCCTCTGCGAAACGAGTGAGACGTCACGTTTTCAGTTGGCTTTGCTCTTGTTTGGACTTCCGAAGCGGACTTGACAATGCAGTTCACATAAGCATGTATTTTCATGCTGCCGTCTGTCTTCTTGTGCTTCTTTTTTGGGGGTTCTCGGGTGCTGTCAAGGTTAAAATCGATACCAAAATCAATATCGTCACAGGCAGTTAGAGCCTCTGAAAGAGCGATGGCCGTTGCAGCAGTCAAGGCCTCTTTGCCTCCTGTTGCAAGCCCAGGGTGGTCAAGCAAATGCGCGCTTGGGAAGTCCTGCATTACCAACGCCATGGCAATTGCATGTAGAGGGCACATGGTGAAACTGTCCTGGTCTGGAAAAATGAAAATGCCTTGCTCTTCAGCTGTCTTGACGCGTAGTAATCTTACAATCACGACTCCGTCTGCACTGACTGTCAGGTTAGTCTTCGCCACAAAGCCCAAGTCGGAGGCGCGACCGAACGCATACCACATTAGCGCAAGTAGAGCAGCATCTTGATAGTCTTTGGGACTTGTGGCGTCATAGTATAGGCCGTCCATTAGAATACGCAGATCCTCTTTCGTGCATGCCGGAGCCTTCTTGGTAATACCACCTTCAAGTCGCTTAAGGCAGTGACGCTCGAGGGTCGGGGCCATCTTGAGCAGCTTCTTCTCAATTACTTCTCTGTGTTTCGGATACGTATCGAGCAGCCAGTTCTTGACGTGTCGGTAATAGCTCATAACAGAGTTCCGAGCTAGCGGTTTGCCCACTCTTCCTTCTGCACGATCCAGGTGAACAGCAAACCGGTCCATCAGCCACGAAGGTTGATCCACTTGAGTCGCTAAGAAGACAAGTCGCGATGAATGTCGTGGAAGCTCCTTCAGCTGCGAGGAAGCGATTGAACGCATTGATGGTGGTTTGAAGAGCACGCTGAGAGTTGATCGGTGCGAGATCTTCGAGACTCATACTGTTTTTAAGTGTTTATGTCGGCAAAGGGGGAAATATTCGAGTGATTTCGAATCGACTGGTGGTTTATATTGTCTCTCTCACATATTTTGCCCCCCTGCCTACATTATACGTCGGCACGGCGTCGGTAGCGTTTTCACCTAGCCCTAATGTTTGCCATTGGATAAAACTGCGCAGGTGCTGATGTGATTCGTCATTAATTAAGCGTCGGCGCACTTTCGCCATAGTTAAAGTAAGTCATTTTTATGTCGGCAGTTTTATGATATTCATCCATATTAACTAAAAAAAGTCGGTAAACGATTTTAGGCACGGCAAACGATTTTTTTTAAGGCGCAGCAAACGGTTAAAGACGAGGTAAACGGCTCTAGGAACGGCAAACGGGTTAACGATTCGGTAAATGGTACATTAAAGTAAGTATGTACCGGTAATCTAACTGCAACTTTCATAGTGGCGGTCCGGATATATTATTTGGCGGGGTCGGATGTGTATTATATATATCTTCGCTGCAATCTATTCAGGGGTCTGAGTGACTCAGGTGTCGGATCAGCCCTGACCCCGACTCAGTGAGTCGGGGTAAGGTG